>CATIWK010459829.1:0-26963 GCA_949634005.1 Mallotus japonicus
ATGCCGACCTTCAATTTTTGAGAATCTATTGCAATGAGTCTCAGCGCCCTAAAAATTCGATGAAAAAGAAGAAGTGAACAACGCAATTGATCCCTAGAACCCTAATAACATGAAAAAAAAAAAATTGCACACATACGGTACCGTTTTAGTAAGCCAAAAATGGTGAGTTTTGCTTAAAGAGTGTTATAAGTTTTTTTTTATTAATTTCCACTTGTATAAATAGCTGTCCACGTGGACATTCCACATCATCACTCAAACAGCCAATTTTGACCGAGGGTAGATTTGCATTAGGTCGAAAAGTTGGTATGTCAATTCGTAATGATTTTGAAATTTGGATATATTTGCAAAATGGCCATTAGTTGGTGGTAGATTGATATAAAAACCCAATTTACAATTGCACAATGTAAGAGCAGCCTTTGGGCTAGGAGAGTTTCTTCTTAAATTTGACCTAACTTCCACTCACCTTCTTTATTTTTAAAAATCAAAATTTTACATTTTTTAATTTTAATTTTATCAGCACTTTAATTATTTCGTTAAATTTTTCATTAAAACATTTTACTCCTTCTATTTTGTAAAAACTAAACATTTTACCTCTTCTATGTTGTAAAAACTAACACTTTAATCCTCTTTATTTTAATAAAATAAAAATGTTGTTCTTTTTAATTTAATAATTTTTTTAAATTAAAATCAAAATGTCACTAAATTTTCAACAATTACATGTCTTTATCAACATTTCAAAATTAAAAAATCAAATTATACTTTCGATAAATTCATTAATTTTCAACAATTTTATTTTATATTTATTTGTATGTTTGATTTCATTAATTTTATCTTCTTTTAAAGTGATTCATTTTATATATTATTTTAGTTTTAGATAATATACTATTTTAAATGGAAAAAAATTAATAAAATTAAGTAAAAAATTAATAAAAATAAATATATAAAAGTTTATAAATTTATTAAAATTATAACTTGAATTTTGAGTTAATAGATTGATGAAAATATGTGTGTATGTCTAAACTTTAGTTAGTACTAAAATTTTAAATTTAAAATAATTAAAAAATTGAAGGAAGAATTTTTTTTATTTTATTATAATTTAGGGATTAAACTGTTTTATTTTTGTAAAACAGAATGAGTTAATTTCTTTTTATATAAAAAACCTAATAGAAAAGTTAATCGAGGGATTTAAGTGTTGACGGAATTAAAATTGAGGGATGTCAGAGTTTAACTTTCAAATAAAAAGGATAAAAATATGAATTAGGTAAAATCTTAGGGAGGAAAATGTAATTTACTCTTTTTGTTCTTGATTCCACTCAGCTACAACAAATCGAGTTTTGACACGAAATTTATTCTGAAAAATGTTAGATAGTGGCAAATAGCTAACGACATTCCTTGTTTAAGCAATCATTTTTCTTTTTTAATCCATCAGACGTGTTTTGAAGCAATCATGCTTTACCATATTGGGAGTTCACTGTACACTAGGTACCTAGCCGTCAGGTATGCTTTGTTCCATCATGCAGGACATGTGGCAAAGAAACAGTGGTCTACAAATAATGGTCCTGAAAGATTCAATATTAGCAGAAGCCAAAAACTACGCTACTGAAATCGACACTGAAAACACCATTTCCTTAGTCGTTGAACGTGGCAATTGCAGAGGTTGTCTCGGGAATCATGACACACATGTTAAGATCCAATTTGGCAGGGTGTATTGTTTGTGATGACACCTTTTGGGCCTTTTTCCTTTTCTAGCGTAAACCTATAACAGATTGTTGGCATGGATGTAAGGTCCAATTTTGGTTGATCCTAGTCGGTCGGTTGAGTGAATGTGAGGGTAATGTCACGATTACCATACTAGAAGATTGATTGTCTAAGTTTTTGTTTTTTCACATAAAACATTTTGTGATTATAGTTAAACAAACCATAATAACAAATGGATAAATTGGGTTGGGAGAAAAAGAAACATATACAAAAACATGCATTGCCAAAAAAAAAAAAAAAGAAAACAATGAAACCACAGAATTAAATAGCAACTGAAGCAAGAACCACAGAATCAAAACAACCCCAACAACAAATAATGAAAAAACCAATTCATACCCCATGATATTATTAGCATCCAAACCCAACTCCCACTCTGTTTATTATCTAAATACCATCCTGACTCTATTAACCGGACAACTGTCACATTCCTACCATCTCCAATCTTTTATTATCGTTCCTTTTTCTATTTATTTGTATTACTTCCTGTCCCCTCTCCCGCCTTTAATTTCTTTGTTTTGCTCTTAATTCTTTTTTAACTTCCCATTTTCCTCTCTGTCTCCTTCTCCTTCTCCTCTGTATCAAGCTCTCTCTCACCCAAAAAAAAACAAAAGAAAAAATCGATTTATTATCTCTCTTTGATTGTTTTGAGCTGTTCTTGAAAAGAAAAAAAAAAACCCAATAAATAAATAAATAAATAAAATGAGAGATGATGGAGCAGGAGATTGCACTAAATTTGTTGATACCGGGAGCAGCACTATGCCCAGATCAAAATTTGGCAGTATAATGCATTCCGATCCTAACATGTCGTCCACAGTTAATGATGAGGATTTTTCCATCCGTAACAGCAGCGCCTCCGCGGTAGTTCCTGGCTTTTTTGACCCTAATCGGTTGAGCTGTGAAGGGTCCCCAATGACTATGTCGCCATGGAATAATAGTTCACCTTTTACCAAATCTTCATGGATTCCTTTTGAGGATAATCTTCCGCAGAATGGGCTCATTGGCTCTCTTGTTCGCGAGGAAGGGCATATTTATTCATTGGCTGCCAGGAAAGATCTTCTTTATACAGGTTCTGATAGCAAGAACATTCGCGTCTGGAAGAATCTGAAAGAGTTTTCTGGGTTCAAATCAAGCAGTGGCTTGGTTAAAGCGATTATAATTGCTGGAGAAAAGATTTTCACTGGTCATCAAGACGGAAAGATTCGAGTTTGGAAGGTTGCTCCAAGGAATCCAGGTGTACATAAACGCTCAGGAACTTTACCAACATTAAAAGACATATTCAAAAGCTCAATTAAACCGAGCAATTACGTTCAAGTTCGAAACCACCGCACAGCTCTCTGGATCAAACATTCTGATGCTGTTTCTTGCTTAAGCTTTAACGAAGATCAAACCCTTTTATATTCTGCTTCTTGGGATAGAACCTTCAAGGTCTGGAGAGTCTCTGATTCAAAATGCCTCGAATCTATCAGCGCTCACGACGATGCAGTGAACTCGGTCGTGGCAACAACACAAGGGACGGTGTTTACCGGTTCAGCTGATGGAACTGTAAAAATATGGAAAAGGGAAAATCCAGGGAAAGTCACAAAGCACACGATGGTTCAAACATTGTTAAAACAAGAATGTGCTGTTACAGCTTTAGCTGTGAACTCTTCTGGTTCAGTGCTGTACTGTGGATCAAGTGACGGTGTGGTGAATTATTGGGAAAGAGAAAAGCAGATGTCTCATGGTGGGGTTCTGAAAGGTCATAAACTAGCGGTTTTGTGCCTTGCAACTGCAGGGAATTTGGTGTTCAGCGGATCAGCAGATAAAACAATCTGTGTATGGAGGAGAGATGGAAGTATTCACGCATGCCTCTCTGTGCTGACTGGGCATACAGGGCCTGTCAAATGCTTGGCTGTGGAGGAAGATCGAGAGCAGTCTAAACCTGGGGATCAACGGTGGGTGGTCTACAGTGGGAGTCTTGATAAGTCTGTTAAGGTTTGGAGTGTATCTGAATTGGCACCTGATGTTAATCAGGTGGCTATGATGCAACAGCAGCAGAGCTATATGATGCTGACTAATGGGGGTGACCGTTCTACAGCTGAAGATAATAGCAGAACAGGTAGGAATCTCTAATCTCTCTCAACAACTCCTGGATCTTTAATGCTGCTGGTAAATGGATTTAATGGAGGTCTGTGCCTGAGGATGGTATATTGAGGCTTGTCCTTCAGAGAGGAACAAAAGGAAATAAAAAAGAAGATTGCGAGGAATTTCGGTTTTGTATACTCTAGTCCATGTTGTGTGACTACTATTTAATTGTTTGAACATTCAGAAAAATGTGGATTTTCTGCATGTGTTCTGTAATTTCTTTTGAAGTCAGAATTTGCAGGTCGGGAATGTGTGCCATGTAATTTAATAACAAAACTATTTTATGTATGTTAAATTAATTACTGGGTTGTAGTGATTTATATATATATATATACACACTTGCAATTTGAAAACATTTTAAAATTATATTCTCATATGGCTTAAATCCTCCACAGCAAAAAGTTCAACAAAGTCGAAAGGTACGTGGTATTAATTGTTGGGGCAGTTGTTTTTGTTCATTATACTATTTCAGGCTCTATATATTGCAGAGGACAGAGAGCATATTGCATACCCATCATAGTTGCAAAACTGGTCCATGCTTGCAAGTCTTCAGTTATGCCATTGGCCGAAAAGCTGATGTCTTGTATTTGAAGTTAAATAAAATCTAGAACATTAAATGCCTGTTCATGCTGTACAAGACTCTTGTCCCCTACATACTTTGCCCCAAGCAACTACCACCATAAAACTTAAGTGTCAGCAAGCCGCAGCGTCCATGGTAGACTTCTAAAGTTGAGGAAAAATAAGCATATTTTTGCCTCTACTTTTACGTTCTCTCAAAAATGCAAAATTCGTATAACACAATACACCCGTGGATCATTTTTTTTAATTAAAAAAAAAAAGATTAGACCTCTCAAAAATTTCTAACCTTAGCAACCTAGGCCTAGATGCCACAGTCTCGCTGTTCTCATTGGGCATGGATAAGAACAGAGTACATGCATACACGACCAGAAATGCACTGCAACAGAAGGGAGACATATCATTTCTTGAGCATAATAACAATGACAATAACACGAATCTCAGAGGAAACGATATTTTACTACTGCTATTCATTGATTTGTAGTTCCTTTATTGGGACACTAGCAATGAAAGAACAAATGAGATACAAACATGCAGGTAAAAATTTTACTTGACAGCCTGCTAGAAAATTTCTATAAGCATTATTTGTTGACGACAAAAGAATTGTGATAGCATCACATGAGAAAGAAAAATCACATGATCAGTCAACATATCTCCCAGAGGGAAAAACAAATTGCCCATGGAAGAAAATAGTCACTTCAGAACTATGCACACAACAGAAAGACCTTCTCACCTATATATCCAAAATAGTATGTCGCGGTTATTGCAGAATCAATTTTCAGTGTGAAAGCTTACGAGAATGGCACCTCACAATTTTATCTTCTCTGTGGAAGTTCAGACCGCGCAAATGGCCACTTCTATTGCCGGCTGAATTCAAGTCTAAATTCAGAGGAACTGCCAAGTCTCCTCCTTCAAGTATTTTAAGGACCTGTTAATTTACAGACAACAGAAATTTTCAATCTTCGATAAAGTGAAATATCACAAGTGAAGAAACAAAATTTAGAAAAAACCAATTATGAGAGCATCTGTATTGGAAACAATGGGGTAAGTGAGCAAACCTTTGACATTGCTGGTCTGGACTCAGGGTCTGGACGCAGGCACAAGAAAGCGGCTTGCCCCATAGCCTGTAGTTGATAGGGAAAATCACGGACTTGCTCGGTGGCCAAGCATGGATCCAGTAATTGGTAAATTTTTGTCAAGACATGGCCAGGCTCTAGTGCAGCAAGAGGGTGGAACCAATCAGATAAGAAATGCCATCCCTCATAAAACTGTAACTCATTGATTCTTTTGCCCGTCATTAGTTCTAACAGAACCACTCCAAATGCATATACATCAACTTTCTGTGTAATTTGTCCACCATCGACATACTCTGGTGCAAGATACCTGGAATTATACAAATTGTCACATTATTTGACGGGACAGAGTTATTTATAGTAAATTCATATTGAATATAAGTTTTAAATACGCATTACTGATAGAGGTTATTGGAAAATCAATTTGAGGGAAGTGCAAAAAGATAAAAAATACTGAATACATGTTCAGCATAGTTAATGATCACAGCAAAACATCAGGATATATAAGTACCCCATAGTTCCAATGACCCGCTCCTCTGTATTGATATTCCATTCAGAATGCCACCTTGCAAGCCCAAAATCAGCAACCTAAAACAATGGTATAATAGAGTATGGCCAAATTTCAGAGTTATCAAAAGTAAGATGGTACATTTTATTGCAGATGAGTATGCCCATACAGTAATGAATTGCACTATCATGTTTTAAATTTGAGTCTTCATATGATAAAGAACTGAACACAAAAGACAGTATTTGGCATTCAAAACAAATCAGCCTCATGATAAGGTATTCTACTCAAAAATGCCATTTTTTTGGTGAAGTAAATGCAGGGTTTTAGGATTTGTTCTCATCATTTAGCACCTAAATGCCCTGTGTGAAATTTACAGATAATTCAAATAGCATTTCATACCTTTGAAGAGCATTTTATACCTTTATATTCATTAAAAAGTGAAAACTCATGTTTCTTGAAAAAGAAAAAAGTTGAGCTCAACATAGTGTACCAGAGGCTCAAAATCATGTGTTACGAGGATATTATTGGGCCTCATGTCTCGATGTACTATACAACCCACTCTACAATCTTCGTGAAGATATCTCAGACCTCGAGCTGTCCCAACTGCAATTTTCATCCGTGAGTGCCAATCTAGAGGCATTTTTCCGTTTCCTGTTAATCAGAGTCCAAATCACAGTCCATCTAATGAGCCAAATATTGGAAACCAAAATCTTTGTATGCTAATATGGGATATGCACTGCATGAAAATCCAATGAACCAGCCAGCATAAAAGACAAAGAGGAACTACCATTACCATGCAGGTGGAAGTCCACGGACCCATTGCATATGTACTCATAAACCAATATTCTCTTCTTTCCATCAATGCAAAACCCGATCAACAATACAACATTCCTGTGCTGAGCACAGCTCAATACCCTGACTTCCCTGCAGAAATCAGCATCTGCCTGAGAGCCACCAGATTTTAACAGCTTCACAGCAACCACCTGGCCATCCCTTAATACTCCTTTGTAAACATTGCCAAAACCTCCTCCTGCTAAGAAATTCATTTCTGAGAATCTTTCTGTGGCTTCCTCTAGCTCCTTGTAAGAAAATTGTCTTGGTGGGTTTCCAAAAACCGGTGCCTTGTGTTGACATAGTGAGCACAACGGAGGAGGCATAGAGGATGTTCTACATAAAGAAAATGCATTACTTAAACCTGAGCTTGCAATATAGTCCTTTTGAAGGCTCTGACTGAGTTCAATTGTACCAGCCCTAGCATCTTGATCATATTGCACAAATTTATCAAGTAGAGTTCTAGAAGTTTTTGCTATATTATTGGAAGTATTTCTGTAGTTCTTGCTCTGGGTCGCTGGGCTCTTGTCATTGACTATGTGGTTCTGGGGAATCCAAAATACACTTTTGTGATCACTAGCTCCAGCCGATGCTGAGTCTGTCGACAGACTGATGATCCTATCCTCTGAATAAGGAAATGAACGGGAGTCATATGAGTCATTTTGATAATCTACTGGTGCCTGTTTGCCTTTGTTCATTCCTTCGAAAAGAGGATTTTGTTCATAAATAAGCAAAAGGGGCGTCATTGAGTCATAACTTGATAAAGAACCTTCTCTGGTTCTTGAGTAGGAAGTACTCGACTCCTCAGGGCTGCTCACTGGAGTAGAATGCATCATCCTGTGTCCTCTAATATTCTCATCTGGTGAGGAGGCAGCAGAATAGTATGGGGTTTGTACATCATCTGAGGATCCTAAATTAAGCCTAAGGACTTTTGCTTGAGAACCTTTCATTACCACAATGTTGCAGCGAAGTTCCTCTATGCAATGCCTCAGCTCTTCCTTTAATTTTCTGTTTCAGCACAATAATATATGGTCATCAAATACTCTTAATCTCGCTTTTGACATGGTATGAATGGAATATAGAAATTGATTTGTCGTCCTCTATAAGAAGGCAACATGAATGATTAAACAACTAAATGGACATATAAGAGTTGACTTGGCCATTGATATGAAACAGCGGTATATATGCTGCAAAGAACCCCAACAGGTATTAACTAAGAACCTAGTCAAGAGTATCCTTAACCTAACTTGGGCTAATGTTACAACGTTGCCATACTTCTACATCACAGACAAGGACTGTTGATAAAACCTACCTCCATGGAAGAGTTATCAAAGGGAAGAAACGACAGATTATCAAACCAATTATTGTACCAATAGCTCAGAAATAAGAAATAATACTTTTTCTATGTATAATTACTTGTCCAGTACAACCCAGTTTGCTCCATTGTTCTTTGCTTCAGCTGCAACAGCATTGCCAGATGCACCTGACACCACCTTAATCCTCACTCCAACCTAAAATAAATATACAATTATTAGCTACTAAAACGATAATTATAACTTTGTATAGCCAGGGACCAACCAATTACTAGCATTAATCTCTTCATTTCTTAACACTTCTTCGACTAAAATAAGGTATACCACCAAGTATTAACAATTAATTTCTTATTCATTGACATGTCTTACTACTTATCATCAAACAAACATTGTATTGCTAAAGTAATAATTAAGTAAATAATGCACCTAAAGCTCCAACCCGCCATTAGATTCCAAGGGCTCAAAATTGAATATTGATCTCCAAAAAGCCAAATTTGGGAGCACATGCATTTGCCTTTATTAATTGAACTCGTTGTATCTGGTAATACTCTAAATTAATAAAAACAAGTCCTAAGGCAAAAGCTACAAACAGGAATGATATACAGTCCAATAATTCGATCGTCCATTTGGATCTGAGGAACCTTCTAAAGTCATGATCCCTCAATCATTTGCTAGAAATGTAATAGCATCAACCATGGAGCCAGTCTAAAAATAAAAAAAAAGAAAAAAATTCAAGACAGAAGAAAAAGACAAAACGATACATGGACGAATGTGCATAGATATAAAAAGACTTACACGAGGGTAAATGCGTAAATTATAGCATACTTACCTCGACCTGGTTATGGAACTGAAGAACCATCTGAGAACAAGACTCAGATATTTCGCAAATCCGATCCGGTAACTTTTCCCGGTGACTGCTCTTGCAATCTCCGCTCAGCCTAGGAAAATTCCAGAATCTCTTACCTAATAAATTGAAAGCATTATACAATCAATTAATCCACAATTCTGAAAATAAGAAAAAGAAAACATAAAATGCTAATCCTATGTACTCATATGCATGAACGGTGTGTTAAAATCACAGAATTACCGGTTTTGGTTTTAGAGAAGACGGCGAGCAAGGTTATGCAATCACCGGGATGAACTACGTGAGTCAAAGCCCAAGCAAGTGCAGTTTTGGAGATCACTTTCTCTGCTTTGACGGCGACCACTACTACTCTGTCAGCTAGGGTATAGGCGGCGCGTTGGCTAACGCGTGGTTCAATTTTGGCCGGAAACATTTGGTACTTGGATTTCTAGTTGCCGGGAAATTCAGGAAGTTGTTACAAGGTGAGAATGGATTTTTAGCTGTAGTGTGTGATATACCATTGTACGGGATCGTGTGCACATGGCTGGTTGGTTTGCTAAGTTGCATAAAGTGAAGGGTAATTTTGGAAATTGAAGGTTTGTTGACCAGCGAGTGCAGCTCATAACGTAATTGAAAGAGACAGATTCGATGGTAGGTCTAAGTCCAACACAAAATTTGTCTTTTCCACTTACCAGCAGGTGACCCGAGTAATTTTTGTAAATAATTTTTTATTTTAATATATGAAATAAAATTATACATGATAATATGTTGGAATTAATTGATTTTTGTAAAATATTTTGAAATAATTAAATAAAGTCCATATATGTGATTATAATTTGTTAAAAAAAATAATTTATAAATTGTATATCAAATAATTAGTACGTGCGCGATGCATGAATTTTATATATATATATATATAAAATAAAAATATAAAAATTAAAATATTATAATTAATAAAATAAAAATATAAAATATAAAATAATGACTCATTAAGATAATATTTAGTGTAAATAAATTATTAAAATTAGAAATATAATTAATAAAAAATACCAATTTAAAAATTAAAATAAAAACAAAAATTAAAAATATAATACATGGCTAAGTGGGTCAATTAAATTAGGCTAAAAAATTAAAGCACATAAAATACATTACACAAAAATTGATCTAATCCCAAAACCATGAATGAGTCACCCATTAGTTGTTCTTTTTCATCAGTTTGAGACGTTTAATTGACCAAATGAAACTTTTGCAACAATTAAAGAAATTAAATGATTAATATTTCCTCCTAAAAGAAAAAATCACAAAGACTTGGAAATTCTATAGAAGCTAACCTCCAAGATACATCATCAGCAGTAAGTAACCAATCACCTTCCTTGTCCTGATAAGCTAATCCATAGCTACTAAAATTTTCTTCATCTGTTCAAGAATAGAGGCAAAACACAACAACATTAATTTATATATTATTTGAAAATTCATAAGTTTCAAGAAATCTATAGCTACTGCTTACATATTCCAAACATGCCAAATAAGGTTTCTTTAAGAGCCTAAAAAGAACCATAAAGACTAAGGTCAATTTATCTTGCTATAGCTACACCATCAATCTTCACCTTCACATAATTTGATAGCCTGCCATGCCATGTTGACAATTTGCACACCCATTATTCACCCTCTGATTATTTTCCAAAACACAATATTAGATCTTTATCAACATTTGATGTCAGTTTTTTTATTAAGAAGCATTTCAAAACAAATTCTCTCCAACGCTTTTAACTTTTCTAACTCAAATAATATATCAACACAAAATTAAAGCCACCCTACATCAAAATACAAATATCAATGAACAACACCAATGACAACGATATTACAACACTTAATTTGAAGATACATTCAGAAGTAAAAATCCATACAAAAGAAGTGGCTCATGAAGAAAAATTATATTAAAGAAGATATCCCACCATTGAATTACTTACATCTGCCTTCAAATCTCTGCTTTCACTGCAAAAATTATGCTCTCTGTTGCCTCTCACTTTCACCACCACTGCTTCATAGAGAGGATAAGACGCTTCAACCAATGGTAAACTGCTTTTCAAAGCTTTGCTTCTTCAATGCTTGTGAAGACCCTCCATTTTCCACTTTGTCTAACTTATGTAACTGAAATAAGTTAAATCAATAGAGAATTAAAAGAACCTAAGATCATAATAATGCAACAACAATGAAGAACACTTATGAATCATAGAAAGTGCCACATGGCACTACATGGTACTAATGCCATGACTTGACACAATTATTGCACTTAGTTTTTATATATTTATATAGATATATAGATAGATAGATATGATAGACTCACAATGAGAATAAAATTCTCCCAACACGTATTACAATTTTTTTTAATTTTTAATAATTAAATATGCTTCACCAAAATTTATTAATATTATTATTATTTTTTTTATTTTTTCCTACATTTCCATATTGCAAACAAAAATATAAAAGCTTCATTTACTTTTATTCTTTTTCTCTATATATATATATATTTATAAGATTATAAAAAATAAAAATTAATATTACAACGAAATAGGTGATGAAATATTTACTACATCTTTTCGACAAATTATCAAAAACAGTCAAATTTACAATTACATACTAAGTAAACATACAATTACCGAAAATATGTTTTGATGTAAATAACTTTTAAAATATTAAAGAAAATTTTAAATTTACAAATTATTATTGATATTTAAATTTTTATAACAACTTTAACTCAAAAGCCTGATCTCGTAATATAGAAAACTAAAATTAAATTGAGTTGTAGAGAAAATAAAGATAGAGAGATTGAAAAATAAATTGAGTAAATTATTTTTTTCACTACCATTTATCTATAAGACCATTTTATTTTATTTATTTTTTTTTGTAATGTGATGTTAATGTTCATTTGTTGTGGAGAGAGCGGGAATAATAAATGAGTAAAAATGAGCGCCAAAATGACAGGGCACCACCTTACACAAAAGAACCTTCTAGAAAAACAAAAAAAAATAAAAACACAAAAAATCAATCTTTTTATCTAAACTATAAGTATTTAAAAACTCAATAAATTTTAACTAATTTAATTTGAATAATAAGTATTTAAAAACAAATAATTATTATTTAATATAACCATGAATTCAAATGTCTGTAAGGTGATGAAAATTTGTAAAATTAGGTTGGATCCCTACTTCATTTGATTTTTCAGTTGTTAAAATATATATATATATATATATAGAAAGACATTTTTTGATTAAAAAAATAAATAAATCAGCAATATTTATGTCTTTATTTATTTTTCACTCTTCTTTTCCTTGTCCCTCTGTTGTCGCGCATTTCTCTTTCGCGCTCTCTCAAACAATAATTCTCCATTCCTCTGTTCTTCGATCACTGTAAGTTCCTCTCTTTCGCTTCTCTTTAGATCTTTAAATTTCATCACTTTTCTTCCTCTTTCGTGCTTGGCTTCTGCTTTTTCTTAGTGTTTTTTGATTCATTTTTTCGCATTTTTTCTACTGTAATTAAGTGTTTTTCTCTCGGTTTGTCTGCAAACCCTAACCCTAGCTTTGTTCTGCATCGTAAATTTGATGCGCCGCCGCATCAATTAAGCCCTAATTTTTTTTTTGTTGAATTTGTTTGGTTTTTGTAGGATTGAAGATTGGTGTTTTTATTTTTTTTTTTTTTTTTGGCTTTGTAAGCCCTAATGGCCGACCAGCGAAAACCTAGCGGTAATGAGTATGTAATTGATACGGATAAGTTTAAATCTCGGCTTGAGTTACTTTATTCTCATTGGAATCAGTATAAAGATGAGTTATGGAGTTCGGCTGATGCTATTGCAATTGCTACTCCGCCTCCTTCTGAGGATTTGCGGTACTTGAAATCTTCGGCCATGAATGTTTGGTTGTTAGGTTATGAGTTTCCGGAGACTATTATGGTTTTTACCAAGAAACAGATTCATTTCTTGTCTAGTCAGAAGAAAATTTCTTTGCTTGAAGTTGTTAAAGCGCCTGCAAAGAATGTTGCTGATGGTATTGAGGTTGTTATGCATGTTAAAGCCAAAGGTCATGATGGGGTTAGTGCCATGGAGGAGATATTTCGTGCTATGAATGCAAGAAATGTTGTTGGGTATATAGCAAAGGAGATTCCTGAAGGTGCGCTTTTAGAGACGTGGAATGAGAAGTTGAAGAATGCTGGGTTTGAGCAGCTTGTTGATGTGACTAATGGGTTTAGTGATTTGCTTGCTGCCAAGGATGATGCTGAGGTTTTGAATGTTAAGAAGGCCGCTTATTTGAGTTGCAGCGTGATGACTAATGTTGTTATTCCTAATCTTGAGAATGTTATTGATGAGGAGAAGAAGGTTACTCATTCTTCTCTAATGGATGAGGCTGAGCAGGCTATCATGGATCCATCCAAGGCCAAGGTGAAGTTAAGGCGGGAGAATTGTGATATCTGTTACCCTCCTATATTTCAAAGCGGAGGTGATTTTGATCTCAGACCTAGTGCTGCAAGCAATGATGAGCTTCTTTATTATGATCCTGCCAGTGTTATTATAGTTGCAATTGGCGCTCGGTACAACAATTACTGCTCAAATGTTGCCAGGACATTCTTGATAGATGCCAATTCAATGCAGAGTAAGGCTTATGAGGTTCTTCTCAAAGCCCATGAGGCAGCAATTGGTGCATTGAAGCCTGGGAATAAAATCAGTGCTGTACATCAAGCGGCCGTTTCAGTGGTTGAGAAGGAGGCTCCTGAGTTAGTTCCCCACCTAACAAAATCTGCAGGGACAGGCATAGGCCTCGAGTTCCGTGAGTCTGCCCTGAATCTCAATCCCAAGAATGATCGAGTCATAAAAGCAAATACGGTGTACAATGTGTCACTGGGTTTCCAGAACTTACAGAACAAAACCAATAACCCAAAGATTCGAAATTTTTCTTTGTTACTTGCTGATACTGTTATTGTGGGTCAAACAAATCCAGAGGTGGTGACTAGCAAGAGCTCCAAAGCTGTAAAGGACGTGGCTTATTCATTCAATGAAGAGGAGGAAGAGGTGAAACCCCAAACTAAATCTGGGGTTAATGGTATAAAGACTGTGATTTCCAAGACAACACTGAGGTCTGACACTGGGGATATTTCAAAGGAGGAGATGCGGAGGCAGCACCAGGCAGAACTTGCCCGTCAAAAGAATGAAGAAACTGCTCGGCGACTTGCTGTTGGAGGAAGTGCAAATGGGGATAATCGTGCTACTGCAAAGACATCCGCTGATTTAATAGCCTACAAGAATGTCAATGACATTCCTCCTCTAAGAGGTCTAATGATTCAGATAGACCAGAAGAATGAGTGTGTGCTTTTACCTATTTATGGAAGTATGGTGCCTTTCCATGTTGCTACAATACGGACAGTGAGCAGCCAGCAGGACACCAACAGGAATTGCTATATTCGCATTCAATTTATGGTTCCTGGAACCCCTTTTAGTCAACAGGATGCAAATGCACCTAAGTACCAGGGGGCCATTTTCCTGAAGGAGGTTTCATTTCGCTCTAAGGACCCTAGGCACATAAGTGAAGCAGTACAGCAGATCAAGACACTAAGGCGGCTTGTCGTGGCCAGGGAGTCTGAGAGAGCTCAGAGGGCAACCTTGGTTACTCAGGAAAAACTTCAGCGTGCTGGGAACAAGGTCAAGCCAATAAAGTTGCATGACCTTTGGATCCGTCCTGTATTTGCTGGCCGTGGAAGAAAGCTTCCCGGTGCTCTGGAAACTCATGTAAATGGGTTCCTATTTTCAACAAATAGACCTGACGAGCATGTGGAAATCATGTTTGCCAACATCAAGCATGCCTTTTTCCAGCCTGCAGAGAGGGAGATGATCACTCTTCTACACTTCCACCTCCACAATCACATTATGGTCGGAAACAAGAAGACCAAGGATGTGCAGTTTTATGTTGAAGTCATGGAGTCAGTTCAGACACTGGGGGGTGGGAAGAGATCTGCGTATGACCCTGATGAAATTGAAGAAGAGCAAAGAGAAAGGGACAGGAAGAATAAGATCAACATGGATTTTCAGAGCTTTGTGAATCGGGTGAATGATCTCTGGAGCCAGTCCCAGTTCAGTGATCTTGAGTTTGATCAGCCGTTGAGAGAGCTTGGCTTCCACGGAGTGCCTTTCAAAACCTCATCTTTCATTGTTCCAACTTCAAGCTGTCTCGTTGAGCTAATTGAGACTCCTTTTCTTGTTGTCACCCTAAGTGAGATTGAGATTGTGAACTTGGAGAGAGTTGGTCTTGGACAGAAAAATTTTGATATGACCATTGTGTTTAAGAACTTTGATCGTGATGTTCTCAGGATTGATTCTATTCCATCAACATCACTGGATGGCATTAAGGAATGGCTTGACACAACAGACATTAAGTATTACGAGAGCAAGTTGAACCTGAACTGGCGGCAGATACTGAAGACAATTACTGATGACCCTCAGAGTTTTATCGATGATGGGGGTTGGGAATTTTTGAATTTAGAAGCTAGTGATTCAGATTCTGATGTCTCAGAGGATTCAGATAAGGGTTATGAGCCGTCAGATGCAGAACCTGATTCTGAGTCAGAAGATGATGCCTCAGACAGTGAGTCACTGGTGGAGTCAGAGGATGAGGATGATGAAGATGATTCAGAGGAAGAATCTGATGAGGATGAAAAGGGTAAGACATGGGAGGAGTTGGAGAGAGAAGCAAGCAATGCAGACAGGGAGAAAGGGGATGAGTCGGACAGTGAGGTGGAGAGGAAGAGAAGGAAAGCCAAAAGTCTTGGGAAGTCTCGAGCCCCTCCTAGTAGCAGCATGGCTAAACGCTCCAGGTTCAGATAGATGGTGAAAATTTTCTTCTATTTATATTATGTTTTTTGTGTTTGCACGAGTAGTACAAGTGCTGCTTTAGGATGCAGTTTCCTGACCTGGCTTTGGAGCCATTAGCTAGATGATAGTTTTATGGTTCTATTTACATCTGTTATGTCTTTTGGACATTAAAGTAGGAGTATTGGAAGTTAGATCTTTGCTTGTGGGTCGGTGAAATTAGTTTTAATGAAATTGAAGTTCTATTGTTTTCCACAATTTTCAGGAAAGGTGATTTTACTTCTGTTTTACTCTTCTCCTCAATGCTCTCTGATAATTGCAAATGCAAATGACAAAGTCTCCAACCAAGCGAGCAAGCAGGCTCCTGCTATGGAAAAATATCTAAAAGCAGTGGATCATATTTATAATATGAAACCAATAAGGGCTCTGAATGGTTTTTCGGCTTAGCTGTCAATTTTTCACGCAGAATGCGTCCATTTTCTTTTCAATTGTCAATCTAAGATTCTAAGATGAATCAACGGCTATATTTGGGTTATTACGTATGTGCTCCTGATGCCCCATTTAATTAAAACAACCAAAACAACTCTACAACTCTAATTAAAATAACCAAAACAGCTCTACAACTCTGAAAGAAGGCTCCAGTTCTCATGAGTGGCATCGCCTTTAGCGCATGCAAGACATATCCTAGCTTTTAGGGTTTATAAACGAGTTACAATTAAGGCCAAGGTCAATAATTTGAAAGTTGTACCATGATCTTTCAAGTTATGGACACAAGGTATTACCAGTCATTTAACCAATTTAGAATTTAGTATCAAAAGTAAAGGACACACATCGCTAATACTCATGTTTCAAAACTTTTCTTCCAATATGGCCGGCCATACGGGTTAAAAGCCTTAACATGGACAAAAATGGGACGACATCCATTAGAATGTCATCTACCTTATATTACATTCCAAATGAAAAAAAAAAAATGTACAATGGTAAACTACATTGTGTGCCTAAACTTTAGAACATCATTTGTGTTTAAATTGAAGGTTTTGCAGATGTTTGAAATAGCACATTTAGGGAGCCCATCGTTTTCATCTCCATCGTGAAGAAGTTCCTCAAGCTCCTTCGATGGCTGCAACACCTATTGACAAGAAGTGGAAAGATCATGATCATGCCTTTACAGCTCAACCTCAATGGACCATTATTAATGCACCAATCTTTGAAAAACTTTCCCTTCGTTCAATAATCAGCAGTATGCACACATATAAACAGTTAGCATTCCAGCACAACACATCTCAATTGTTCAACATATGTCTTGTATCAGTAATAATGATCAGCATTGAGGGGAAATTTTGGTGTAAAAAAATTGCAGGCTTAATCAGTTAATTTAGCATAAGATAATCTTCTTCAACAGTCATAAAATTTCTATTTTCTATTCCATATTAAGCGTCAGGTAAGCAGAAGCAGCATGCAGACTATTAGGAAAGCAAGGGCCCAGGATGTAGCTCATACAAGACGTTATCCTGCAATTACATTGCTTCGTGACTATGAAACTCATTTTCATAACATCAAAAGTGAACGTCTTGAAACAAAAATGTAGATCATCTAAAACAGTAAAAGTATGAATCAAGGGCAACAATTTGAATGCAATCCCTATTGATATACCAGTATCTCAGGCACTAAATTGCATAAAAGGGATTACCCATGGAAAGTTTCGTGGCTTCTGGGTTTTGTGTTCAGAGTGACCACTTTCGGTTTCATTTGAATTCTCTCCAACTGGACTTTCTGACACCAACTGAAGAAGCTTCTCACTCCCCTACAATATTAATATGAAAAAAAAAAAAGAATATGAAAGAGAGGCAATCCAAATTACCAATAGTCAATTTTTAAGGTTTCTATAAAGCTGTTTTCTGTCACATAAATGAAATCTGACATCAGTTCTTTCTTAATGATGCCAAGAACATATTACACACCTGGAGAGCTCGCCAATGAGAATATGCACGGAATAAGACCCAAAAGAATGGGATGTTGGGGAGAGGTAAAACCTACAAAGAATATAGAAAAAAAATGAGATGCCAAATGATGGAAACAAAATGTGAATTGTGAAATAGCATGGAAGGTCACAGCAAGTGAAAATAATAAATTTGAGCACTACATTATAAGCTACATACATACCGTAAATGCACTTGTCAATGGAAGTAGAGAAACTGAACCATAGAAATATCTCTTGTGCACGGCAGTTCCCCTGATTATTAGTCAGCAATTGTTCAATAATTTTCCACCATAGGTAATGTAAACAATCCAACACAACATATACAATGAAGTTTGACATGATGCTGAAGCTGTTTTTAAGTTTTAAGTAAAAATAAAAGAAAAGAGATAAATTAAAGTAATATGTTGCACTCTTATAATAATTTGATGACAGAGATGGTGATCAAGTTTCTTAACAAGATGCCCCTCTAATCGTGAATGCATTAAGCAAGCCCAGGATGCAATTACCTCATTGCAATGTGCCGTAATCTTCGACGTACAAGTCGTGCATTTAAACTGCAAAGTTATGAAATAAATTATGTAAAAAGGCATCAAAGAAACTTAATGACAAAAATAATGTTGAAATTTAAGATTAATGGTGCTAGCTGGGTGCTTTGTCATAAGAAAAGGAGAGCTGTAATCTTGACAGGTCATCATCTTCACATGAAGTGAGCAAGCTTCATCTTTGTTTACTTGCTCAAAATTCCTGAGTTGAGAACAATTCCTTTAAATTCAACACAAGAGTAGAAAATCAGGTATAATATCCTACGGGTCTACCCTTTTCAATCACAAGGTAGGCTTATTTGTACTGACTCGGACACAATGCTGTTATAATTGAACTTGCTCATCTCTTTATCACGTACAACAGCTTCATTGTACATTTTGTTATCCATATAACAAGGAAACGATTCATGAAGACAAGAGACATTTTCAAGAACAAATTTGCTTTACAATGCACCAAATACATGTACACATAAATGGCCATTTAACACCAACTCTTATTGAGTACCAAACTCAAAATGTGGGAAGTACAATTTAATTTGATTATCAATAAACAAAACATAAACGTCACATCTATACTTTGTCTAAAGCAGAAGAATTACTAGAATGATCCAATGTGATTGAAAAAGAAAGATAACAAAACCTGGAAGGATAGGTAATTTCAACACCAGTAACCTCCTTGGATATAGATTTCAAAAAAATCTCAGATGGCTTAACCCGTGATAAAAGCTTCAATCCCAACCTACAGCCGTCAATTAAATTCAATAACCAAATCAAACTGCTATATCAGCAACTAATTACATACCAACAAAAAGGACAAACACAGTTAAAAATGGAAAATACCCATGAATCTTATTCTTCAAAGTGCCCTCAGGAGCCTTCTCCAAACCAATCCATGCTCTATTCATCTACTTGGGAAAAAAATAACAAAGACCCAGAAAAACAAACACATTAAACAGTTAATAAAGATGTGCATACTGCATATACATGATAATAATAGCAATTATCAAGATAATGGACCTTGTTGGAGACAAAATCGATAACAAGCTCGGCATTATGAGCATTGGAGTTAGATGAAGAAATCTGCCTCCAGAGCTCTTTGAGGGTGTTGGGGGCATAAGAAGCAGCAGCTTCTGCAGCAGACGAGTCAATGGGTCTCCCAAAGCACCAGTTCCTTCCTTTAACAGGAAAAACAATTAATCTAGCTCTCATGATTCTTGATTCTTGATTTTTTTAACAGTAAAAAAAAATCAACTTTCTTGTTTTCCTTTACTATATGAAATCTATTCTACAGAATCAAGCATATGATTCTTTATAAAAATGGGATTGCAGTGAAAGAATCAAATCAACCAATCAATCAATCTTTATAATCTGGGCGAGTGTATATTCCATGTGAATTAAGGAGAGGAAAAAAAAAACTTTTGCTGTTAAAGCAAAAAGAAATGCAAAAAAGAAACAATCTTTTTTCCTTGGTTGCTTTAAAGATTAAAAGATGTTAAGCTTTGAGGACTGAAACTGAAAAAGAGAACAGAGAGCAATGGAGGAAGCGGCGGGCTTTTCACAAGTCAGTTGTTCTACAACAAGAGAGAGTGCGAGGCTGAGTCATGTTTCCTCCCCTCATCATGTGCTTCCCACGTGCGATTTGTTTTTTTTTTTTCTTTTTTCTTCTTTTTTTTGCGCGAATTTTTATGTTTTAATTTATTTTTTATTATTTTCTACTAATATGTTACTAATTAATCAATTAATTGATTTTATCTCATCAATCAATTTCCAAATGCAATGTTTTTTGGTTTTATTCTTTGATGCAACTTTTTTTTAATGAAGTTTGGTGACCTTTTCAATGTTGAAGGTTATGTGTATTCATGAGTGTTGACTATACTTGCAACCAAAGTGATCGCAATATGATTTGAGCTAAGTTAATCTTAAGATACAACTTTTTGCTTGACTGTATATCATGCTTAGATTAAGTGGCTTCTTTATCTCTTTAGGCTACTATTTTTTTTTGTCCGATGTACATTGAACTCTAACTGATTTAATTTTTTTTTTTATCTTTTCTAACTAATTTAATTTGATCCAATCAAGATCATAAAAACAATACACCACTTATTTCAGTAGTGGAAAGCTCACCTAAGTATTTTTTTCATATCTTGAAACTTATAAAAGTAAATTAACAATCAATCTCCAACTAATATGACAAAAGAGGAAGCCATCAAATAGCAATTGAGGGAAAAAGAGTTTCTAGAGACCATTGCTGAACTTTCAACACCATATGCATTACAAAAATAATCTTTGAACTGTCAAAACAATAAGGAAAAACTTATGTGCAAAGATATAAAATGCTATTATTCATCTATCATACAGTAACATACAAGTGAATCACAATCAGCACCATTTTCCGTTCAGGAATGGACAGGGAAAAAATAGATCCCAATCCTGCTGATGATTCAGGGTAAATCATCTTCACTTCTGGATTATCACAAGCAATGATGGCGTTTTGTGCAACACAATCAATCAATGAACATCTTCATTCATCTTCTGCTATGAAGTTTGGCAATTCACCTTGACAGAGATATTCATCGCATAAAGAAGCAGATTCCCAATCCTTCCGCAAACGCAGAATGTCTTCAGTGAAAGTGGACCCAGAAGCTCCAATGAAGACATTAGACATGGCGCAGATTGTCTTATCAAGCATAGCTTCCACCTGCAAGTTCAAGAGTCAATAAATGACGCACAAAAACTCTTTTAACAAGAAAGATAAGCCCACAAGGATTTATTAAGATAAAGAATGCCAAAACAGGAGTTACAGCCATCTACAGGACCATGTATAACTACTCTATCCACTAGAATTTTGGCATCTAGAATACATGTGAAACAGATGTATTGCATATCCTTGTTTTACGAGTAGATGGCAAACCACATCAGAAAAATTGTAAACTTGTCAAAGGAAATCATTCAGCTTAAAACATGAAACCAAGAGTCGATTATCTCAATGTCATATATCAACAGAATGGGTGAACTCTCTCGTATCCATTGACTTCAAAGAAAAATGGAGTATCACCAAGTTCAATGATTCGTGACTAATATACCTCCAATTGAATTACCAAATAAAAATTAGAGACAAATTAAATAAAAAGATGCAAACCAAGCCTCTTGTATGTCTTCTGAGACATCCAACCAGAAACTAACGAGTAAATCCTCCCCTTACAATAATAAAATATGTTTGACGCAATTTCAATTTGATATTGGACAAATATCCGTGAACAAAAATGAAATGAAATGAAAAGGGATGGAAAACTCACCCAAGAGGATGAAGATAAAAAAAAGAAGGATACAGAAGAGACATAACTCACCTGAGAATCATCCTCAATGCCATGTCTGGATAACAAAGCATCCCACTTTTCCACTGAAGTATGAGAAGGACGTTTGACAAGTGGTACGGTTTTCCCGTTCACTGTAATTAGTGACTGCAACAAATCAGTTTCACTTTCTGCTGCATCAGTGGAAAGGTAAATGACTGCTGAACCAGCCCTTTCAACAACCCGGGCAATGCAATCAGCAGCTTGTGGAATGGGGTAAAAGCAACTTGGCTTTTTTGCATTGCTGGTAAAACATCAAAAAACTCTTAGAGGCATGATTATATCCAAGTGTTCTCAGTAATCTATATTCCTTCACAAATGCACAAAGCAAAACATGCTAAAAAGAGGAGCTGTCATACCATGCCACAAGATAACATATGTCAAGTTATTTAGTCAACAAAAATTAATTCAAGAAGAAACAAAAGAGTTATAATTTGATTGTGAGTGCATCAAAACTTTGAGATTCAAGTAAGCTCATAAGTATATCGATGACCAAGTTGATATTTTTAGTCTACTAAAGGTGTACAAGCATATAAATCAAATACATGTGTAATATTACTGAAAAAAAATCGCAATTTGAACACTCCTGATTAAAAAAATAATAATAATAAATAAATAAACAAAGATCCTGCCTAGATACCCATTATTCAGTATAATCTATCAAATTAGACATTTGTGTCCATAACATAGTAATCTAAGGGTAATTTCTATCAGTAACCAAATCATGTGATATAAAAGGGTTCAGACTATAGCTAGAAGCAAGTCACCTATGCCACAATTCTTCATAATATAGTAATGAAACAAAATGCTGGAGCATTAAGCATAAACAAACAGCTAGGAAAGCAAAGGAAAGGAAACTATACCAGAATTTCAAAAAGCCATGCCGTCGAAAATGTAGGGCGATGAAGTTTTTCCCCAAGAAAGTTTGAATGAATCGCTGGGCAGTAAGCAATATAAGCCTACTTGGTTCAATCAAGGTCTTGCATTTGTGCGCAAGAGGACCACCGGGTTGCATCACCCAGTCCTGCTCCAAATCAGCAAAAAACACATCTCCGATAGCAATAACATCATCATTAGAAGTAAACTTAGCCAGCACATCTTGAACGGTCTTTTTACTAGGTTTCTTAACATCCTCCTTCCAAGGAGACTCAAGCTTCCCCATTGAAATCCCCAGCCCCTTCAACTTCTTAACATGGTCTTCGTCCACATAGCAAGTAGTAGGTGAAGAGAAGTAACATATAAAACGATCAATATGCACATGATTCTTCCTCAATTGAGTAAATTCTTCAAATGTAACCACTACCTTTCTTCCCACACACTGATTTATATGTTCAATGTCTAACACCCTATTATACTGATAATCAAACCTAGAACTTGGCATAACCAAAACCCGATTCAACAGAGCAGCAAAAAACATATGCTTTTCCAAACAAATCAAATGATTACTCATCTGCCCGGACAAGCAAATGGGAAACAAAAACTTATCTGATCTTGGTTTCCACTCTATAGTCTTCCTATTCAAGAATTTTGAATCCACCTTTTTGCACGTATCAAAACCAAACCTGGAACTCGAAAAGGACCCAGATACATTCTCATTCCCGGATTTATGAGGTGACAATAAAACCTGCTGAATTTGTTGATTTAAAGTCATTTGCTTTAAGAGGGCAGATCTGAAATCTTCAATCTTTACACCATTGAACGAATTAACACTAGAATTATTCGAATTGGGAACAATGGTGTTGTCATTATAACTTTGAAAAGGAAATGATTGATTCAGTAGAGATAAAAGAGAGCTCTTTTGCTGTTCAAGTAAGTAAAGAGCTTGCAACTCAGCTTCTCTCATACGATCAGAACCCAGATCAAACTTAAAACCAGAAAGATTTTTAGAAAAGATACTCTTCATATCGACAGAGAAGTAAACAACAACGATTAACAAAGGTATAAAAATGGCTAACAAGTAATAGTAATACCTCTTATTGAAGTTTTGAAACAAACGACGACGCATAATACCTCCATATTCCTCAATGTGGAAAGTGGAGGAAGTGGGTGCCGGTTGGTGCTGTCGGTGGTGGTGGTTGTTATGGTGATTGTGGTGTTTTGTGTCGTTTTGGGTGATTAGAGTCTCGCGGTCATCGTCTTCATCAGACGAATCTCTTTCCATTGTTTTCAAGAAATGGGTTCTTTTCTTTTTTGTTGAGTAATGTAATTAATGTAATGTAAATGAGAGTGAGTGATTGGGGACTGAGAAAAATAAAAGATCTGAAGAGAAAAGGGAAATGGAGTAGTGGAAGAGAAGAGAATGTGAATATCGTGGAACTAACGAACCAAACCGAACCAGCAATCGGTGGTGGCGGATACAAGAAAACGACCTCGTACCAGCTTCTTCTTTGTCAGGCCTGGTTGAGTTTGGATTTGATTTGTTGGGTCTAAATCTCATGTTCGGCTCATTAAGTTTAGATTCAAAAGTATCCTTTTAAAAACCCAAATTGAGGATCAAATTGTTGAAGTTTTTATTAGGGATTTTTTCATAAATACCCTAAAAAGTCACTTCAACAATTAAAATATCTCAATTTTTTCTAAATTACTAGAATGCACCCAAATGGAAAACACGGAGAAATAATTACGCTAATGCACCCATTTCCATCATTCACATAAAACATTCATGTTTCTTTCTTTTCTTAAAAAAAAAACGCTGCTCTTTTTTGCTTCGCTCGACGGAGAGCGGTCCAACCTTCACCCCCCGATTTGCCCCTCATCTCACCATCTTCTTTCCTTAATCTTGTTAGTAACTAAACGCTTGATTGTTGATTTCATTATTATTTATATTTCCATTTTCTTTTTTCTAGTTCTCGCCTTCTTCCTCAGCGCAATCTCTTCCTCATAGGTTGCATTTCTGTCTCTACTGTCTGTCTAGTGTCAGCCAAGTCACTTTGTACTCTAGAATGATTCCTCAAAGTAGACAAATTCAAAACCATTTTCGAGTTTAAGCCATTTGTTTCGTCTTCAATTGGTAATGGATGATTCACATCGTCTCCAGTTCCCACGTCACTACTTCCATCTTCTCCAAGCTGATGGCTTGCAATTGTCAACCCATTATTGTTCTCAGAATTCTCCATCTCGGATACTCCTCTCGAACTCAAATCACTTTATAAAGGTACTGATAACGCAAACGCAACTTGAATATCGAAGTCATTTGACATTATAGGCGCGATCATATACTCTGTTTTGCTTTCTTCATTGGTTGGTGGGTGGGTAATTGAAAATTAAAATGGAATTGGGGTTGCAATTTCTTGATTTTAATTTTTGTTTTCTTGTTTGGAACTTTATGATTGAGAAAGAAAATTAAATTTCTCTCGATTAATTCTTGTGCTTTTGAGTAATTATTATGCAAGAATTCAATTTCTTGGCACAAGGAGGTGGTAAAGCAGTTGAAGTTGATAAAGCTGATTAGCGTACACTGTATTTATACTAAATTTTACGTTCTTTTATCAGCTTTTGCTTCTGCAACCTCTCGTATCTGCTTTAGGTTTGTATTGGTGTTTCAATTGAATCATAATTATGGTTTTTTTGGTTAATACCTAATCAAATTGATCAAATTTTGATTGATTAATGTATGATTGAAAAATTTTCAGATAGTAAAAGTGGTAATGTTGTTGCTAAATTGTTTGAGAAAGCTGAGAGAAGTGTAAAAGTGAAACGTTTTAGGAATGCTCTTAATGATCTTAAAGCATTACCATACTGTTTTTAGTGGTTTGAGCCACCATAGGTTGTAGGTTATTATTTCCTTTTAGGTGCACACTTTATGGGATGAGGATTGGTAGGAGGGAGTATTTCGGACAGTATTGATTAATTATCATATCATAAGATCTAAGGAATGATCACAAGTATTGGGTTCCAGCAGTAAAACTGTTAACTATTAATTTTTAACAACCTTGAACACAGATTTAGTTGTGATGCACTATGAGAAAAAATATTAAGTTGAAAATTGAGCTATATAATGTCGAATGATTCTCTTGACGTCCATTAATTTCCATTAATGTGTTGAATTAGTGCGTATGCAATTGCTCATCAAGTGTTTCCATGTTTCAGATTGATTTAGAAAACATGGCATCCAAAATGCCTGGTTGCTATCACGGTGGATTTGCTCTCTATAAGCTGATGGTTGAAGCTGTGAAGAACTCCTAAGTTGATAATGGCTTGCTTAAACATGGTAATTGTTTTACAATTAACATAAAATGAAGGCATGTGAGTTAGTCAGAACCATCTTGCATGAAATCTCATTTGCTAGAAACAATGTGGCCAAAATGCATGAGATGAGATGTGAAATGTCTTCATGAGTAGCATCCATATTTTGTTTAGACAATCTCAAGGATGTCTCTTAGCACCAATAATATAAACCTTGTAACTTTTATTTCGTGATGTAAGATAATTAATAACAGCTTGGATCAATAACAATGACTGATATGTGGGCAGAATTAAAAGAATTAGTAGTTAATACAAAAATTAACATAAAAGGACTTGTGGTCTGGAGAAACAAAGAAACTCATACTTGATAAATACTGGTATTTTCATTTGTTTTATGTAAAAAAAAAAAATTTATGTCTTTCTTTTATATACTTTTAAACTTGTAAGTTTAGGTTATTGTTGTTAGGAATTGATTATGCAACTAAGACATCTCATGCTTAGTAAGGCAAATTTCAAAATTTTTGCTCAAACATGCATAATCCTTGATCTAATCAAGAATTCTAATCCTTAGGATCCAATTTGCAATTATCACATAGCTAAACAATCATGGCATCACAAACATAAGAAATCATCAACCTAGAGTTTCTAAGCTTTAAGAAACTTACTAGTTTTCCAAGTTTGGTGATGACCACAATTATTCTACTATAATGGTTGGCTTTGCTTTGATTCAACACTTGAATCAACTCTTAAGTCTCCCAAATGTGAGACCTCTAGCTTGAAACACCAAGCTTTAGCAAATCTCCTTATTGACTCGATCAAATGGAAGCTTGAATCCTCTCTTGATAGACCTCTCAAGCTTTCTCTTTTTTGATCTCTACAAAAATATCTCTTAAGGTTAATTGTATATCTCTTAATTGTTTCTTTTCTTACTTATATAAAATCCTATCTTTTTCCACTCACCAACCCTTAATAATATCAAATATGCTTTTTAGATATTATTGGCTGGAAATTAAGCTTAGTGG
>CATIWK010459831.1:0-11134 GCA_949634005.1 Mallotus japonicus
ACTTATTTAAAAATTCAATTAAATAAAATAAAAAATTTAAATGAATATTTATTTATACCAAACATAAAAAATAAATTTACACAACAAATTCTAACAAAATTTATAAAATTTATAAGTTAGTTTAATTTACTTGTGTCATATTCTGTAACCTAAATTATTTATCTTTATTTTAATATTTCCATAATCTTGTTAAAAACTGAGAGCTTTTTGTTTAGATAATAAAGGATATTTTGCATATGTAAATATCTCTTTTAACAAAATAAAAAAAACTTTGTAAATGAAATTAAATTTTACTAAATTCAATTATAAATGAATTTTTATTAATGTATAGAATATGTTTGATTTAAAAAAATCCTTAAATTCATTTTAAATGAATTTTATATTTTATTATATTGTATTGGATATAAATTTAAAAATTAAAATAATATATTATGTGGCCAAAAATACCTTTTAAGTTTTTAAGTTAATATTGCATAATAAAAGTATTTTAAAAAGTAAAATTGAATATTCTAATCTTATAACAAAATTAAAAATTAAAATCAAACATACTAAATTCGAATTAAAACATGAAATTTTATAAAATTTATTTCTACGTAACATACTTTTTTTTCTTTGGGTCAGTATTGGCGAAGTTAAAGACTACCTAGAAAACGATTGGCATGATTCGGGATTGACCAAAATCCACGAAGGGCATTTGGTCTAGTGGTATGATTCTCGCTTAGGGTGCGAGAGGTCCCCATTTCAGTTTTCGGAATGCCCCCATTTTCAATAGGCATTTCTTTTTTTTACAGCGGAAATAGAAATATTCTCTTGTCTAGAAGGAACCAAAAAAACATTACTATCAAGAAAACTCAAATTAACTCCTTGAATTTTTTTTTTTGGTCAAATTAACCCCTTGAATTCAATCCAAGATTCTGGCGTCTTCAAATTCTCCACAAGTCGTCCCATCTCACAAGAATAATATATCTTCAAATTCATCCTTTACTAAATCTGCTTTCCAAGACAAAAATAATATACATACACAACTATAAAAGTTAGCTATAATTGATAAGTTGCTAAATAAAATTTATAGCCATGAGAGATAAATAAATTTGTAAAATTATTGTGGATAGATGAACATTTCAATATATAATGGACAGTGGATTTATAAAACGGAAGTACCAATCCGGTTTAAGGGTCAAATTGAACCTTTAACTATACCCCGAAGTTAACATTAAATCTTAAAGTTTTTGAAATTTTAAAATTTTATAATTAGATGATATATTTTAATTTTTAAAAAATATTATCAATTTATTTATTAATCTAAATAATTTTTTAATTCACCATTAAAATTAAAATTTTATTAACTTATACAAGTTAATTGTGAAAAATTTTAAAATAAAGTCCAATATGATCTAATTTAAAAAAAAAAGAAACAAACTTCAAATCAAAATTTAAAAAATTTTAAGATAAAATTTTAACTTCGAAACATAATTAAAGGTTGAATTTGACCATTTGGCCGTGACAATCTAAAATTACGAACACATCGACGAGGTTGGCATTGGCCAATTAAATTAGTACGTAGCTAGGCAGTTCAGAACGTATTTAATATTGCAAAAGTTTATAAGTTTAAATTTTGATAGTCTACATCTTTCACTCAATTAAGACTTCTTGCTTTGCTTCAAAAATATGTCAATGTTGTTTCCTATTCATTCTTTGAAATGTAGATGATACTCTATCTCTACTTGAATATATATATATATATATATATATTCTTTTACTTCCAACGTATTTGACTTAGCTCTTTATAAGAGTTGAAAATATTGCAGCTAAATTTAATAGCTTATAGTTATAAATATATATTAATTGTTCGATAAAATTTTAATGGTTGGTGTTATTAATATGTTAAATGAATATTAATATTTAATTTTTTAAAAATATAATTTCATATATTTTTTATATTTTTTATTTAAAAATAGAATAGTATATAAAAAAAATTAAAAAAAATACTATATAATAATATATAGTAATTTATCAGCGATGTTTGATTTATATGTTATTAACATTATCATGTGTCTTTCTTTAAAAAAAAAAAAAAAAAAAAAAAAAAAACATTATCATGTGGCACACCATCCACAAACACTTAAAAAGTGTTCATTGCATAAACATCCACGTATCAAATACAAGCTTATTTATTTTTTTTAAAGAACGATGACACTTTTAAACTTTGTTTTTAATTATAATAAAAACATTAAAATTGTTTATTGGATAAACATCCACGTATCATATACGAACAATTTTTTTTTAAGCAACAAATTTATTTTTTAAAGAGCGGTGAAAATTTTTATTATTTTTATCCATTATTTGGTTAACTTTTATTAAAAAATTTATTTCATTTCTAAATAAATTTTAAATAGAATTAATTTAAAAATAAATTTTGAATTTATTTGACTTCATTTACAAAATTAAAAAGTTTGAATTAGAAATAAATTTCATAAAGTTTTCATTTAAATCAAACACATTCATTTAGATTTATAAATAAATTTTATAAAATTTTATGGCATTCATTTGAACTAAACACACTTTAAAATATAATTAGTCGTCAATCCGCGCGTTGCGCAGACTGTGAATAATATATATTTTAAAATTTAAAATTTATATATATATAACAATTGTAATTAAAATAAATAGAATGAAATGAACAATAAGATGAAAACTAAAATAAATAAAACAAAATTATCCCTAAATTAAATTATCAAATTTAACCAAACAATTAGCTAATCATAAATTATAATAAAACTATCATATAAAAATCAATACACTTGGAGAAAAATTTAAAATAACTACTGAAAGCAATAATTTTTATAACTATATTGAGGATGATGTGTTGTGTTGAGCATGTGATGCTACATCATTAAAGAGCTAGGGTTACTAAAAAAGAAAAAATATTAAGCAAATCAAATATAATTATAAAACTAATATTTTCAAACAGACTAACAAAATTATTGGATGCACACTAATTAACATTGATTAGCTATACAATTCGATAAGTTTTGTATACTAACCAGCAGGAAGAGCTAATACCCCTCGTCCTACAGCTTTCAAGTACTGTAACAACACATTCCAACAAAAATAAAAACAACAAAATTATTTCAAAATTAACAGAATATATAATCACAATAAAATAAAAAATAAACAAAATTATTTTAGCAGAGAATAACATACCTTGTTTTTTAATATGAATAACAAAAAATAGAAAAAGACTCAATTCAAATATATTGAGTCAAATAGTAGAATTTACGTTAAATAAATAGAAGAGAAAGATGTATTTATGATTAAATAGATGAGAGAACGTTAAATAAATAGAAGAGAAATGTGTATTTATGGTAGAATAGATGAGAGATGTTTTAAGTGAAATAGAAAACATAATTTTTGGTGGGGTAGGAGAGAGATATTTTAGATGGAATAGAATTATAGTGTTTTAAATAAAATAAAATATTTATATTTTTTAATTAAAAAATATGAATTTTTAGAATTCAACACATAAGCATTTAGAGCTAAATGTTGAATTATGAGGAGTGGTACATGTCAAAATTTGGGCTAAATGACTTTGGAGCTCAACATTTAATATATATATAGATTTTAAATTCATTCAATTTTTTTATTAAATTAATATATATTTTTTTATTTATTATATTTTTATTGTAATAATAATTATAATATCTGAATAATTTTTAATATAAAAAAAATTAAAATATATTACTTAGAATTATCACTACTTTAATATAACTATATATTCAATACTATATTAATTAGGATTTATCGTATTGGCATGGATTTAATTTTCAAACATTAAAATTGTTTGAGTGTGTATATAGTTGTTTATAAGTCTTTTGAAAATTACAATTATCAAATCTCATTAAAAAAATTTATTTCAGCATGACAAGTCTCATTTAGAATGCTATCAATCATAAAAATTGAATTCATATGGTAAATCTTAATTGATGGATGCCAATTACATAAATCACATTAGTATGATGCCAATTACGGAATTGAGTACATACCGATATGATAAATTACAATAAGTGCAAACAATAACAATTAGTAAAATTAAGTTCAAATCAATATGATAAATCTTAATTAGTACAATATTAATTACATATTCCTATTGGACAATGGTGGATTTAGGGGGGGGGGCACCCCCTGCCCACAAAAAAAATATTAATATAGTATAGGTTTTTTTGATTTTGCCCCCACTAAATTTTTTCAATTATATATATATATATATATATTCTCAAAACAATATAATATGTAAACTTTTTTTGTAGATCCTTAATGAATTCATAATAATAACTCAATAGTCTATTATTATAATTCTTTTAGAAAATTCAAATAATAAAACTTTTTCTTATTTTTTTATTTTCACTATTTTTAAATTTCACTTTTTGGCTTGATTTTTCAAAAATTTCATATCTTACCTCTCCTTTTCATTTCTTCTTTTGAATTAGCCACTCACACCTTATCTCTTTTGCTTTGTATATTTTTTTTTAATTTGCTCATTAATTATTATGTACTAAGCAATTTGATTAGAGTAGTAATTTAGTATAACATTCAACTATCCATCAATTATATATGCTATCAATTAATTTTTTTTTTTGTTTTATTGCACATACTTAGTTTGACCAATTTTAATGTATATTTTTTTCCTTTAATTTGCTCATTAGTTATTATGCCAAAAACTAAATTTATAATTTTTTTTATATTGTGATAGTTGATTATCTTTTATGTGATTTTGATTGTAGATATAATTATGGATAAATTTCTCAAAAGAAAAATTTTCGTTGAAGAAAACTAAATTTGGTGTTTTTTTTTTCTCATGATTTTGATTATCCATTTTGATTTTGATTATCTTTGATGTTATTTTTTGGGTATATTATTTATTTTAGTTTAAACTATTGTTAGTGTATTTGAAATATTATTTACGTTAGTTTTATATTAAATGAAACATTTCTAGTATATTAAAATAAGGTAATGTTTGCTCCCCTGAAATTTTTTTCTAGCTCCGCCACTGAGGACGGATACATATAATTCAAACTACTAATTAATGCGTATTCTTTTCACCAGGATAGATTTTTTAGAACCAAAAAAAAAAAAATTAAAACAAAAGAATGAAAATGATTAAATAAACAGAAGTGAATAAATATGAGAACTAATATTCAATTTTACTATTAGCCACACCTAAATTAACATGTGTTATTCGGGTATTTTTTAAAAAAAAAACTTGACTGAGAGGTGTTTAATTCAGCTGATTTAGCTAATTAAAATAGATTTTTCATTAAACATTTAAATTTTAGGAATTTGATGAAATTTTTTAATCAACACCTGATAGTTAATTTGAATTTATTGTTTATTTGGACTATGTTGTTCTTATTAAAAATAATTAATAATAATTTTTTTTTCAAACTAAATGTTATAATTAATTTTTTTATAATTTATAATAAAATAAATATTATTTAAAATATAATTAGCAATTAAATATTATAATATTTATGTCTACAAATTTTTTAAAACATTTGTATTGATAAGATTTATATTTTTAAATTTATGTTTGTCTATTAGTTAGCTAAATCACCTGAATTAATAGCAAATAGCCGATAATTGTGGAAAAGACATGCTCATGGTTGTGGCGTTCAGTTTTATAGCTGTTGGAGCTTTGAAATAGTCAAATTGCCACCTTACTCATGATATCTCCTCAAGGTCATGACTATCCTTCTTACGGTGGTGACTAGCATGCTCAAGGTTGTGATCATTGCTAGTGAATCAGTGATGAGTACTATCCAAATTTGTCTTCAAGCTCTTTAGTGCTCGTGATCGTGATTGACCTGATCACGGTTGTGATTATCCTGGCCATGGTCGTGATTTGGGCTCGTGAGGATGTCCGCCTTCTTCACTAACTTAGCTTTTTTTTTTTTTTTTTTTTTTTTACTCCAAGCAATTCCTTGAAGCTCACGGTATACTCACGATCGTGACTTGACTCGTGTGCATTCTAGGGACAAGATTTTTTTTTGGTCAGGGAAGTGGAGGGAGGATCAACACTCAACTTCTAAACGGAGCCGACCCTATAGTTGAAACTAGCCAGCCCTAGATGGGTAGCTCAACATTTAAGTACCTAGAGACATATGTACCCCTAAAATTTAGTGAGAGAAGTTGAGGGAGGGGGGATTGAACCCCAACCTCCACCCACACATTTAAGCACTTGACCACTAGGCCAAATGCTCAAAGGTAGGACAAGATTTTAACTTTATTTTGACTTGCATTTTTTCATCAATTACTATGGACTTGAACGGTTGAACCTAACTAAAATATACTTAAACTCACGTATTTGATATTAAAATTTAATTGTTAAAGTCAAAATAAAGGATAATTAGAGATTGATCATGCAAAAATCAACATAATTTATAATAAAATTAATTTTAGAATTTTTAATAATTAAAAATTTATGTTTTATATTTTTATATTTTCATCCCATATCAATTAATATTATGATTATTTTATAAAAATATTAACATGATATTAAATTTTAATGATAAAATTATTTAATATATAGTTTATAATTATATTTAAAAATATTATAAATTTATTTTAAAAATAATATTTAAAATAAAATTAAAAATATATCTAAATTTAATTTATTTTAATTTGATTATAATTAATTGAATGTTATATTATTTAATATGACATTACTATTAAAGTGTCATATTATTTTTTATAAAATTTCAATAATAGTTCTTTAAAAGAGTAATAAAATGTAAAATCTATGAAACAAAAGTATGTAAGCGTTAAAAAATTACAAGACTAGTTGGGCCAAATGAAAATTATAGGATCAAGATTGTACTTTTTTCCAAATTTATTTTTATTTTTTAAAAATTTTATTGAACCACAATCATCAAAAGCAGTGGACCCTTTTTTCAGCTCAAAGAGCCGACAATGCCAAATTATCATTTCAACATTCAATGCAAGTTGTCCTTTTCGGAGCTTAGAACAGAATTTCTAAAAAGTAATAAATTAAATACAAAACAAAGAAGAAAATGAGCAGTAAATAATAATTTGGATATGAATTCTGGATCTTGAATGAATTCTTGAATACTCCTGTTGACACTGGACATGGACCCTTTTAGGCTGCTTTGTGCACTTGGGATTTTAGCTTTGGAACTCATATCAGAACCAAAATTGGTATTGAGTGGCACTGAGTTGCAGGCATGTAAATTCCAGGCAATATACAACTTTGGTGATTCGAATTCCGATACTGGTGGAATATCTGCAGCAGTGACAGAAGTCACTTCACCAAATGGTGAAACTTTTTTTGGACATCCTTCAGGAAGATTTTGTGATGGTCGTCTCATCATTGATTTTTTAGGTAATGTCAATAAATAATTATGCTGCTTCCTCTTGTTACAGTAATGCTTGTTCATGTTCTTGATATGACTTTTAGACTATTGAATCCAAGAAGAATATTTTTCTATTCTGATACGCCAGAAATTTGTTTGAGTCTTGGATAATTGAGCACCTGATCTCTGTAAGCATCAGAACATTAACACATGAACATGTTCCTGTCATTTTTATTTTTGTTGTTCCAGCTGAGAGACTCAAGTTACCATATCTTAGTCCATATCTGGACTCAATTGGGACTAACTTTAGGCATGGAGCTAACTTTGCAACAGGAGGTTCATCGATCCGTCCTGGTGGTTATAGTCCATTTCATTTAGGCATACAAATTTCACAGTTCATACAGTTCAAATCTCGCACCACATCTCTGTATAATAAACTATCGAGCCCCAGTGGTCAGTTCACGTTTTCCATTTTCTTGATGAAAAATTTCATTATATGGTGCTAAGAGCTTACCAGAGATCATCATTCATGTGGTGAATTACAGAACCAGGAAAAATCCCAGCTTGCAAAAGCAATCTTCCAAGGCCTTCAGATTTCTCTAGGGCCTTATACACATTTGACATTGGACAGAATGATCTGGCTTATGGATTTCAACACACAACAGAAGCACAAGTTATAATCACAATTCCTGATGTACTGAGCCAGTTTTCACAAGCCGTGCACGTAAGCTGCTGAACCTCTTATGCAAGGCCATATCAGAAGGCCCCAAAAACCATTTATACTAACACTTTCCAATGGTGTTTCAGCAATTATATAAGGAAGGGGCAAGAATTTTCTGGGTGCATAACACCGGTCCTATCGGTTGTTTGCCTTATAATGTTATATATAACTCAAAGCCTGGCAATATTGATCCAAATGGATGTGTAAAATCTCAAAATGAGGTTGCTCAAGAGTTCAATAAGCAGCTGAAGAACACGGTATCCAAGCTGAGCATGCAGCTCCCTCATTCAGCATTTACATTTGTTGATGTGTACTCAGCTAAATATCAATTGATCAATACTGCAAAGAGACAAGGTAACATCACACTTGATTCATTTTTATTGTGTGGGGTGGAGTAATTGATGGTGTTTAATCGTATGACTTTCAGGTTTCGACGATCCAATGAAGTTCTGTTGTGGAAGTTTCTATGGATATCATATTGATTGTGGAAAAAGAGCCATGGTAAATGGAACAGTTTATGGTAATCCTTGCAAGTTTCCTTCAAAATCTATTAGCTGGGATGGAATACACTATTCCCAAGCAGCTAATCAATGGGTAGCTGATAAAATTCTCAATGGCTCTTATTCATATCCGCCTTTCTCAATTGAGGAGGCTTGTCACCATTTTTAGAATGCTGAAAAGAGTTCAGTCAATTATTTCTATGTGATTAGTTAAACTAATAAGTAAACATTGCTTTGTCTGAAATTAGTTAAACTTGAGGTTGATAATAATCTATAATATCTACTGTCTGCTAAAGCAGAATGTTGCTCTGATAAAAATCCTGATATGAATAATACTCACCCAACTATACATTGGATTTATGATTACATTTCAATCCAGTCACTGAATTGTGAAGTCGCATCGAATCATGTGCGCCTTTTCTTTAAACTTTCCTGTTAAGGATGATCATAACATGCCAAATTCTTTTCAACTTGAATGCAGATATCATCCCTATTCAGAAAGTATGCTTATTTACTGATCCTTTATAGAATGTCAACTCTAACCTTTTGATAGAGACATTGATAAATATATTTAGACATTTTCTGCTCCAGTACCAAAAGGATAATCAGACATGTTCTTCAAGGATGAGGTCACAGTATCTTAATATGTTTCCTGGTTTAAGTGAATTCAAACTTGCAAGGAAGATATTATCAACAGGTGACCTGCCTTGGTATCTAGTATTAGTCACTTTCTAATCAGAGTTTGACTTTAACCTACCTGAAAAAATCTAGTTTCCAGAGTCTCTGTAATTCAGTAATGCAAATTAATTAATTTGTTCGTCGTTTCTGGTCATATTCAGCTGAGTGTATAATGTATATTATCCTTAATCCATCACAATGTGTCTGATGTTATGGCACAAATAACTGTGATTAACCAGATCCGTGTATCACAAAAAAAGATAGCATATATATATATGCACATATTAATTTCTTCCAGTGCATCAATGAGCATGATCTCTAGAGCATTGTTTAGGATCCTTGGACTATTGGTTATTGGGCTAGCAATTGGAAACATTTCTGCAGCGACTAGCCGTAGCTCAAAATGTGCATTCCCTGCTATTTATACCTTTGGAGACTCAACTCCAGTGAGACTGCATTTGGTCCTGTTCCTCCTCCCCGTGACCTTGGTCAAACCTTCTGCCAGGCTATGTTGCGGTCACCAAATCATAGATTTTATGGGTGAGTGACAATTCTTGGGAATGAGTTTGGTTCAAATGAATTTCACAAAATTTTATGGAATTTATTTGTAAATCCAATTGAGTGTGTTTGGTTTAAATGAAAATTTTGTAAAATTCATTTTAAATTCTAAGTTCTTAATTTTGTAGAACATTAAATTTATTTTTATTAATGAAATGCGTTTGGTTTAAGGCCTTATTTGGTTCAATTCCACAAAGGAATTCATTTCATTTGGAAATTAATTCCAAATGGAATTCATTTACAAATGAATTTTTATTAATGAAGTGTGTTCGGTTCAAATGAATAGTTTGTGGAATTCATTTTAAATGAATTTCATATTTTATTATATTGTGTTTGGTATAAATCTAGAATTCAAGTTAATTTTGATTTTGGTCAAAAATACCCTTCCAAATAGATTATGTTTTTACCTTCCTTTTTAATTTCATATTATATTATTAAAAGTGTGATTATTTAACATTGAAATTAATATTTAACTTCTTTTTAAATATTAATTAATTTCTTTTTAAATATTTATTTTTAATTATATTTTTTTAAATTAATGTTCCAATTTATAAATTTTAAATTTTTAATGCAAAATTCATTAAAAAATAAAATTATGATTATATGATATGTTTCACCACAAAATAAAAATTTTTTAAATATTATTTTATTAAACTATGAGCAGGGGCGCATTAGCTTTGCCATTTACAAACTTGAAATTCTTTGGGCTTTTTTTTTCAAGAAAAAAAGCAAGAGCAAGGAAATAATAATAATAAAGGAAAACACAAAATAATAATAATAATAAAAGTCTTACAATGTTATTCATAATTTAAAAATAACTTGAAGTCTTACAACTGTTGTAGTAAAAAAAAAAAGTCTAAAAAACTAAATTTAATATTATAGTCTAGATATTTATCTCCATTTTCCTTTGCGGTTTCAGCTCCATTTCTATTTACTCGATCTTTTTCAAATAGCTCACGAGCATCTTCCAAAAAATAAAGTTCTTTGTCCCGCACCAAACAATATCCACTTTTAAACTGTAATAAACAATTTAAGATATTAACAACTGGTTCTAATGCCAAAAATATAAACACAGAAAGTTCACTTCATAACAAACTCAATTCCATTCAGATATCTTAAAATTATACAGAAACTCAAACCACAGCCATGCTGCACATCGAATGAAGTTCAAAATAAAAACTCAAAATAGATCTCCACTGATCACACCAACAACAAGCTGCAGATTTTCATGCCCACAAAAACTCTTTTATACAATCTGAACAAAGAATGCAGTGGAAAGGAATTATAAATGTAAACAGGTATGGAAGTTC
>CATIWK010459973.1:0-11419 GCA_949634005.1 Mallotus japonicus
AGCACAAGCCTAAGTAAAGCAAATTTTAAAAATTTTACTTTACATAACCCTTCATCACATGAAGAATTCCCAATCCCAAGGATCCATTTTGCATATTTACACATAGCTAAATCTCAAAAACAACATGTAAACAACAACCTAAGAATTCTAAGTTTAGGAATACTTACAAACTCCTAAGTTTAATGTAGACCACAATAGTATATACTAGCTTTGATATAGTTAGGTTCAACTCTTAAATCAAATGCTTAGCCTCCCAAGTGTTAGGCCTCTAGCTTGAAACACCAAAGCTCCTCCAAGTCACCTTCTTGCCTTGATTTTATTAGATGCAAGTAACCTCTCTAGTGACCCTTATAAAACCTGCACTAATTCAATCTCCTTGCAAGAACACTTAGGGTTTTGTGTGTGTATGTTGTTCCTCTCCTTTTTATGTTTCTCTACACAAAGTGTCTAACCTTAGAAACATGTCTTAGGTTATGTATATATAGGTAGAGAAAGCAACCCTAATGACATCATGTCTTACATCACAAATGTACAAGTTGTCATGATAAGTATACAACTTGTATATGTCATTAGTATATCAAGAAGCATGTAGATAATTGTATACATCTCATGTATTTAAGTCTACATACATTCTCTACACATTTCTAAGTGATATAAACCTTATCTTTGCCATGGTCAACATTATACACTTAAAGGATAATGCATGCCTAACATGACAAATTTTGACCATGTCATGTTCACATGGCTTTGGGCTTCGTAATTGGGCCAACACTTGGTTTAAGCCCAATCCATCATACAAATGGGCCTAAATAAGGTTCATGAACCTTCTCAATATCTTGGATCAATCTTTGGTCCAAAACTCTTTTAGGCCTAGGCTCAAACAACTTGGACCATCAATCCAAGTCCAATTGGAAACAACATATATTATTAATTTAATACTTTAATTAATATCTCATATTAATTAAGTATAAATTAATAATTAAACCCTTAGTAGAATTAAATTTCATGATATGCTAGAATCATTACTTAAAAGCATAAATCCAATTCCATTAATCTTAATTAATTGATTAAACACTTTAATCAATAATTAGATTAATATTAATAGTGATTTGGTTGAGCTCTTTTAGGTGTGACTTACTAGGTTCATGTCCAATTGGCAATGAGAAGATAATATCAACACTTGATATTATTTAAAACTCTTTCAAGCCTAAATGTGAAAATCTCAATTATACACATTTAGTGCTCATAAGTTGTGAGTGACCCCTAGCATCGATATCACAACTGCCCAATTAGAAATGAATGCATGTATTGATTCACATGAACCCTTTGGTCATAATTACCATGCACTAAAATCCCTTCATTAGAAGATCCCGATATAGCCTAAAGTAAAGGTTTAGTCAAACTCTAATAGCTTTATCATACGACCTCATCTCAAGTTTCAATTCTTAATAAAACATAACAAATACTAGAAATACCTTTCTAGTACTAAAACTCTTCAGACTGTGTTATGTTTATCCTGGCCAGGAACTTATTCATAAAAAAAGAATTTAGATAGCATAGGATCTTATCCCAATTCACTCCAGGCAATGAATTTCATCTTGCCTGAGAACTTATCCCTACACTTAACCGACTAGGGCCACCACACGCCATATACCCACATGTGATTAACACAAGTATATAAGTGGTAATAAATACTAGTCACTTAAATATGGATGATCATGTCACCTCAAGTCAAAGGACTATATGCACCATTATAACTTAGATTGTGATCATTGACTATAAGTGAATATCCTCGCGATCACAAATCTAACGTCACGTTTCTATCCACCCATCACATGAGTATCCACATGTCTATTCTGATATCTCATATCAAGTAGCATGCGACTCACTACCCTCCACTATTAGTATCACATACTAATCAAGGAAAATATACAGAGGTGATAGTCAAATTAATATTACCTAAATATTAATTTTTCAACTATGAACAATTTTATAGCTTAGGTACTAAATAAATTTGTCACTCATATTATAAACTTTTGATAATAAATTTATTTAACATTCTGCTAATGGATGAATATTCAATTAAATAAACACTTTTAGATAAAAAGAATATTCTTTATTGCCATTTGGGATTATTTACAATGTCAAAATATGTGATTAGCCTCTAGCGCACACCACGTATGCTAACAGAGAAGGGCACATTTGGTGATATAGTTAAGGACTGTGCATGTCAAATTATGAGATAAGCCAGAGGAGGACGAGCATAACCCTTAAGTAAAATCTCATAAGAAAGTAATTGATTGTACAACTTAGAAAATAAGACTGGTGCTGCCTGAAGATTGAGTGTAAAGATAATAGGATGAAACTCCATTCCAATATTTTGATAAATGATTACATTAAATTTTAAAGATGAAAGTGGTTTACCTGCAGCAGCTAGCTCATCAGACAAAGCTTTTACTTTTTGAAGACATTAGGCAATATCCATATCATTTTTCTTTAATTCTTAGAGTTCAACATAGAGTTGAAGTTGGCGATTCTGAGATATAGAGCCAAAAGCACTTTCTAGTGCATTCCATGCATCTAAAGATGTTTTGCAACCAATAATATATGAGAAAACCTCTTCAGTTAAAGATGAAAGTACCTAAGATTGTAGTAACTGATCATGTTTGAACCATTGAGCATAAGTAGGATTGATAATGTATTCATTTAGATTGGTGGATGAAGCAATAGTTGAAGATTGTGCAGGTGAACCATCAATTAAATTATTCATATTGTGAAATTGAGAAGAGGAATAAACTAGGTTTTCCAGGCAAGAAATTTTCTAAAGTTAGTTTGATGGAAAAACTCTAATTGGTTATGGAAACTGAGGTTGTAGTAGAGTTTGAAGTGGTGGGAATAATTTGAGTTGCCATGCTTGATTATGCTCTGATACCATATAATAGAATTGAAGAAGAATATATTTTATGTATATGTATTCTATAAAAATGTTTTTACAAGAATTTATAATGAAGTACAACTTCATAGATAACTATGAAATAATAAACAAAGCAGTAACAAAGGTAATAACTAACAGAGTTATTGAAGTGAAGTGGAATACTAGCTAACATACAGTTTTTAATAGTTTTTTAGTAGAAAAATAACTTTATTCCCAATCAACCAATATCAAAGTTTATAATTTTTTTACTTGATTAGGAATAGAAAAGAGTTAACTAACTTCCTCTTGAGGAAAAGAAAAAGAAAGTTGTGATAAAGCATAGGCAACCACATTGGGGAAAAACTAATAAAATAACTACAAAGTTATTTAATGTCTATCAAAATAGAACCCAAAACAGATATATTGTAATATGAATTTGAGAGCATCTGAATCAAAGGTATACAATCACATTCCACCACCAAGTGAGTAATGTCAAGAGATGCTCCTAACTGAACTCCCATCTGACACGCCATAGCTTTTATTGTCTTAACATCATAAATTAACATTGAACTCAAAAATTTTGAAGCTTTGATTGATCTATCACCATCTCGAATTACAGCCCATAAGACAGTCCCTCCATTCAATTTGCATATTGCATTAGTATTGAGTTTAAAGAAGTTTATTTTAAGCCCTTTCCACTTTCTAGGGCCTTTGTTCTTGTACTTTGATACAACCCTATATACTCCTCCAATAATATTGTTGCTTTATTGTAACAGCGTTGAAGTTCATAGCACTTCCTGTCATGTAGAAGGGCATTTCAAACAAACCATAAAAGCCAAATGTGCATTATGAACAATTCAAAACCTTTAAGTGGTAAAGATTAAAACTATAATATAATCCAATATGATATTGTTGTTAAAGTGAGCTAAGGAAATAATCACTAATCATAATAATCATGAAGAGTGATTATATACCAATAATTTAGGAAATCATTGTAAAGTGATTTTTGCAGTAATTCTTACATTCCATATTAGAGTAGTATAATTTTTATATAAGGATGTATATAGCCTTGTGAAAAATACAATATATCCTATATTTCTCTTCCTTATTCTTATATTTTGCTCTACACGGTATCATAGCAACCCATTGAATTTGTATCTCAACAACCCATAACTATGGCTGAAAATACATCCATCATCTTATATAGATCTTCGATTGTCATCCAAACTTTATAAGATAATTCTCTCTTCCCAATCAGAATCATACTTAATAATACAAATTTCCTATTATGGTCATAGCTTATGGAGATAAGAATTGAAGCTTGAAAAAAATCAGGATTTCTCAAAAACTTTTTATAATGGCTCAGATGAAACATAACTTTTTGAATTGAATCAAAGGTCGTTCACTACTCGTCAGAATAGGAGACCCTTACCCATTTATTATAATGAACATATTGGCATATTTCAAGAAATTAATGCTTAGACTATAACTCAAAGGGAGGATGTGAATGGAGTCTTATCACTCCATAAGACCATAACTCGGCTTCGAATGCACATTTTTTTGGCTAGTCTTGACTCGGAATTTAATAATGCTTAAAGTGAAATATTAAGGAAGGATATGCCTCTTAACCTTGAATCATGCTATGCATATGTATGCAAGGATTATAACCAACAACACACAATGGAGGAACCTAAGGCTATGCCAGAGAATGTAGTACTCTTGGTAGCACGAACTTGCCAATAATCAAAAGGAAAAGCACCTAGTAATACCAGCACATATACATGTACTCATTGCGGTGAAAATGCACATTCCAAGGAATGATGTATGAAATTTTTGGTTACTCGAAGTGGTGAGATCTCACTAAAAAGCCTCAAAAGAATATTAGTAAAGCTATTATTGCTATGATTATAGTTGCCACATCCCATGATGACCTAAATGAAAAACTAAGTATAACACATCTTACTTGGAATAATATATAGATTATTGACAGGTGTTATCGATCATATGACAACCTCTACTCATCATCTTACTTCTGTCTAACCATCAACCCAATGAAACATATTGACTATTAATAGAGGAATTGCTCTTGTTACTCATAAATGATCAATATCTAATCCTAACTCTTTTACTCTTGATACCATGCTTGTTGTTCCATCCCTCTCTTGTAACCTTTTATCTGCTAGCCAAATTACTAATGCATTGAAGTGTACTATCAAATTTTGGCCTAACTATTATTTATTTCAGGATATTGCAACACAACAGATTTTTGAAACGAGTCAACATCAAGGCCAAGTCAACAGTATTCTAGGAATTGAACCCAGCAAAGAACAAGTGAGATTATAGCATCATCGTCTTGGTCATTTATCATTTAGTTATCTTGAAAAAATAAAGTAAATTTTATTTTTGAATGTTAGAGATTCTAAATTCAATTATGAAATTTGTGAACTAGCAAAAAGCCATCGTACTTCTTATTTCCTAAGTTATAATAAAAGCACTATTCCTTTTATAATTATTTATTTTGATGTTTAGTGTCTTGCTCATATACCTACATTGTTTGATGCTCGATACTTTGCAACATTTATTGAAGAGTGTACTTGCATGACCTGTGTGTCTCTTCTTCGTAATCAGGGAGATGTTTGTTTTATTTTTCAAGACTTGTATCACATGGTGACTACTCAGTATCAATGTAAAATCTGAATCCTTCAATTTGATAATAGTAGGAAATATATCAACTCAAATCTCTAAGAGTTTTGCTAGGAGAATGACACCCATCACCAAACTTCTTATGCCAGGACACCTCAACAAAATGGCCTTGCAAAATGCAAAAATTGACAACTCTTGAAAGTTATCTAAGTATCCTTATTTGACATGAATGTAACTCAAGAATATTGGGGAGAAGCTATCCGGTTAGCTGCATATCTTATTAATAGAACTCTATCCTAAATACTTAGTTTCTGAACCCCATATCAAAAATTTCAAGAACTTGTCTCTGAACCACCACTTCCAAATCTTGAGCTAAAAGTATTTGGTTATATAACATTTTTTCATCAGTCAGTGGACTAGATCCACAAACAGTCCGATGTATATTTATTGGATATGCAGATATAAAAAATGGTATCAATATTATGAACCTCATACCAAAAAAGATGTATATGATATTGATAATTGGAGGTACTGAGTCTCATGCTACTCAATATGAGATACCATAATAGATATGTAGATATTCATGTGATAGGTAGATCAAAATGTGACGTAAGATATATGATTGCATTGAAATTCATCAACAATCACAATCTTGGACATAATTGTGCATATGGTCCTTTAACATGAGGTGACACGGGTTGTCCACATATGGTTGGTTAGAGTTTGTTATACCTACACACCTTTGTTAGTCACTTATAGGTATGTGGCTTATGATGGCTCTAATCAGTTATATGTAGATATGAGTGATCGGTTAAAATTACTACCTCAAGTGAATTGGGATAAGATCCTATGCTATCTAAATTATTCTCGATGAATAAGTACCTAGCTAAGTTAAACTCATCTTATCCGAAAGGCGTTTCGGTGCTAGAAAAGAATTTCTAGTAATAGTTTTGTTTTATTAGGAATTAAACTGAAGATGAGGTTATATGATTAAGGCATTTAGAGTTCGACTAAACCATGATTCTAGCTAATATTGAGATCTTGTAATGAATGGACATTTAGTGTACGGTAATTATATTTTATGGTTCTTGTGAATCTATATAAAGCATTCATTTCCAATTTGGTAGTTATGATATATATGCTAAAGGTTACTCACAACTTATGGGAACTCAATGTGACTAATTAGGATTTTTATATTTTAGTTTGGAAAGGTGTTCCCATAATATTAAGTGTTGACCTTATTTTCCATTATCAATTGGACTTGAACCCAGTAAGTCACACACATAAGAGTTACACCAAGTATAATAATTATTAATTTAATTATTAATTAAAGAGTTTAATTAATAAAGTAAATTAATTGAATTGGATTTATGCATGGGTGAGGCTCTAGCATATCTCTAAATCTAATTCAAAGGTTAAGACTATGTTTTTATTAATTTGGACTTGATTGAATATGAGATATTTAGTTCAAGGACCAAATGGTAATTTACCTCTCATAGTGGTATGTGTATGTGCCATGAGATGGACCATAAGGAAATACCATTAGTATTTGTCATAAGATGGACCATTGGGAATAATGTCATAGATGAAACATTAACTTGGTCTTTTTAATTGGTTGTAGGGATGGACCTTATTTAAGTGTTAAATAAGCCCATAATTGTCTTTATTTAGTTTTGTTTATATGAGCCTTATTTAAAAGTTAAACAAGCCCAACTCTAGGTTTGGTGGGTCCCACCAGTCTATCACTGCTGTTTCTAGCGTCTGATTGGGTGTCCGTCTGTGTGAGTTCTAATTTGAGACAATATTAAACAAAAAAGTTCCAAATGGAAACAAAATATATATATATATATATATATATATATAAGGGTCCAATTTAATCCCCGGCCCATAATTTAGGGTCCAAATTATACCTTTATCCTTTTTATATACCCTTTTATTGCATTTTAATTAAGGTTTATTGGTACTAAAAATTATAATCTTTTTGACTTTTTCTATATTTATACCAAACTTTAAGACTGAACAAAAGTAGTCAAATTTGACATATGATTTATAATTTTAGCACAATTGTCATTTGATTATTAATTAAAAAATAAAATATATACGTGACACTTGAGGTGAATTAGTTAACATCTATTATTATAGTCTTACATTCATAAGGAGATTTAAAACTAAATAAATAAGGAGATGAATAAAGCTTTTACAAATTAAATAAAAAATTCATTCCCATTTTATATTTTTAAAAATTACTGAATTTGAAGTCTAACCAACTATTATAATTAGTATTTAAATGGTATGAATATGGAACTCACAAAAATAGATATTAGCTACTTCACCTTAGATGTTATTTTGACCAAATCGCAATTGTGCTATAATTGAAAATAATTTGTCAAATTATACTAGTTTTGTTAAATTTTAAGGTTAGGTATAAATTTGCAAAAGTTGAAAAGATTGTGATTTTTCACTCCAATATATCTTATATTAAATATTATTAGAAATTTATATAGATTTTTTTGAATAAAATTTTTTAATATTCATTTGATATGGTTGTCTATGAACTATTGTTCGAGTTTAAACTTTTTTTACATTGAAGTTCAATTTAAATAGAAATTTATATTTCATTTTAAAATATTTTTATTAGTTTTGAAATATTCATTCCATCCGACTTTCTTATAAATTACGAAAAGACTATTTAACCTTTATAGAATCATATTAGTGTTGTTCAAAAAAAAAAAATCATATTAGTAAAAGAAAAACTTTTTGTAGTTTTTATATTATTATTTAATATACATTTCATACTAATTACTTTTTAAAATCAAAATTAATAAACGAAAATATCAAATTTATATACTAAAATCTAAGTTTTTAAATAATTTAAGTTATATGAATATGTTTTATATAGATGATTTTTATTATATAAATTCTTATCTATTAATTAGTAGATATAATTTTTTTAAAAAAATATTTTTAATGCATATAATCATTAGATAAAAAATATTAACAAAAAAGTTACTGTTCAATCAATATAGTAATAAATATATATTTTAAATTTTATTATTTATTTATACTTAATATTTAAATTTTTAAATAAAATAATTAAAATTCTAGTTTAACCAATTAGTTCAAAAAATTTGTAAAAACGTAAAACTCTTAAAATTAATTCTTAAAATGAAAATTAATTTAAACTTTTTTTTTTTGATATATAGATTCAATAAATTTCAAATATTCATCCACATGCATTCAATACTCACATATAAATTTTTTACAACATCTTCAAGGTATTGCCAAAGTTTAAAAAATTAATTTGAAAAACTTACTTATTATATTAATAAGGTAAAGTAAAGTAGATTCGTTTTTCTAAGGGCTATTTGGTTCATGTTCTGAAATCAGAATCGGAATGTGAATGAAAAAGAATGGAAAAGGGAATAAAAATTTGAAGAAAGTATTTGGTTCTCTGAGTAATGGGAATGAGAATGAGAATCAACATCATTAGCAATTAAATTTTTTTATGAAAAATATTTTTATAATTATTTTATAATTAAAAGATTAACATTATAAATATTTTTATATATTAAAATTAATATTATAATTATCTATTATAAAACATTTTAAATATATTTATTTCTAAATATATTATTATAATTTTAAAAAATTATTACAAAAATTATTTATTTTGAATAAATATTTTTATTTACTACATATTTTTAATAATTTATATATTTTATTTAAAAATATTAAAAAATAAATATTAATGTTTAAATATTTGACCAATTTATAATTGATTTGACTTTATTTTCAACGGAATTAAAAATCATTTCTTAAGAATAGAAGAAAAATGATGATTCTCATTGATAGGAATCACAAACTCATTTTCATATTGAAATTTAACCAACTAAACACTAAAAATAAAAATTATACGTTCCGATTCTGATTTCCACCTTTATTTTTTACTAAAAAAAATAGACCCTAAATTGTAATACACTAAATTAATTTTGGAATAAAAATCTGTTAACACAAACCTTAAGAGTTTAATATAAAGACATAAGGAAAAAAAAAAATATAAAGACATAAGGAAAAAGTCAGGGTTTTAAAATTAAAAAAAATCCCCCGTTAATTCCAGCCCCCCGCCCCCCCCCCAAGCAAGGATATGTGGCGGGAAGAACGAAGTTAGTTATAGGTTGTCAGTTATTTCTTTTATTTTTTTATTTTTAAGTTTTTTTTCTTTTCCTTTTTTCTTCTATTTTGTATGAGTTGGAATGCACAATATGTATCTATTTTTTTTATCTAATTATATATCTTGTTGCTTAATAGCAATAGAATATTCCTTAAATATGCGAAAAAAATAATTTTTATTAATAGAAAAGTTAGATAACTTAAATATTTTAAATATGTAAGAAAATATTTTTATGGATATAAAGGTAAAACAATTTAAATATTAATCCTTTTTAAATTATTGTAATTAACAATGATCTACATTTTATGATACTCCTAAAGAAAACTACACACTTACACTCTTAAAAAAAACTACACACTTATTTCTTATTTGGTTCAATTTCATTTTCAAATAAATTTTAAATATAATTCATTTGCATATGAATTTTAAATTCATTTGAACCAAACACAATTTATCAATAAGAATGAATTTAATGTCAAGTAATTCTACAAAATTAAGAAGTGGGAATTAGAAAATAAATTTTACAAAGTTTTCATTTAAATCAAACACACTAACTTGAATTTGCAAATAAATTTCATAAAATTTTATGGAATTCATTTTAACCAAACACACTCTTAATCATTCCTCACTAGCAACATTTTGTACCTTTTTTTAATTTAACAGTTAAATTTTGGTTAAATCTATATTTTTTCCATGCACTTTTTTATTTATTTATCACCACTGCTTTTATCTGTATACATTGAATTTCTACATTTTTATTTTTATAGACATTGAGTTCCTTGGTAGTATTATGTGAGAGTGTGTGTCATGCGCCATCAAATAAAACTTGGATTCATTTTACGAATATAATTACATTTTAAAATCTCTATGTTAATCATTTTTACTTTTATTTTTATAAATATTAATTTCTTAAACTTTTATTTTAACAAGATTAACCTTAATAAATATAATTTTGAAATTTTTTATCAATTATGGTCATAATTTAATTATTTATACTTTTATTGTTGATGTAAAAATTATAAAAATATCACTAAATGCTAAAAACACTCTTGTGAATAATAAATATAAATAATATAATTTTAATTTATTGGTTAGCAAATTTTTTATCTAATTTTTATTAAAATAAAATTTAAGAAAAATTCTACTAAATTGTATTTTAGTTAATTCTAAATAAAAATAAATGAAAATTATGTATGTATAAATTTATAATGAAAAAATGTATACTTGAAAAAAAAATAAAAATAATTTTCTTATATAATTTTAAAAAAAAATCCAATTAAGTTACTTTATTTGAAAATATATAAAATAAAGAATATTTAACCTTTTTAAAATGAAAATAATCACCCCCATTTAATAGTTTATTGTTTAAAATTCAATTAATTCATAAAAAACCAAGACATAAAGTGTTGTTAAATGAAAATTAATAATATTTTTAAATAAAATGAGATCACTTAACTCAATTAAATTAAATTAAAATTAGTTTATTAACTAAAATTGTTTATACAAATTTATATACAAAATTTTAATAAGTAATAGAAAGAACAATATTTTAATAATTTACATTACTTATAAATTATTTAATTAAACATTTGAATTATATAAATTACAAATGTATTAATTAAATATATAAATATTTATAATCAACTAAAGTATTTATCACAATAAAAAATAAAATAATTAAAAATTATTTT
>CATIWK010459993.1:0-28172 GCA_949634005.1 Mallotus japonicus
AGTTAAATACTGATCCTTCATGGGTTACGGGTGCTATTCCTCCATTAGCAGTCAGAATATTATATTGGGTTGATAGTCGGATGGAGGTAAGATGGTGGGTGGAGTTTGTCATATGATCAGTAGCACCTGTATCAATAATCCATGTATCATTTTGAGTAAGTTTGGTCATACCTGATGTTTCAGCAAGATTACCACTTGGCTCTGTGACATGAGAGGTAGCAATTGCAGCTTTACCGAGCTTCTTGCGAGGCTTTCTATTGAAATCCCACCATTCTGGATAGCCCACAATTTCATAGCACCTTTCCTTCGAGTATCCAACTTCTCCACAATGCAAACAAGTGTATGTACTGGACTTACTCGGTACTTTCCCTTTGAATTGTCGTCGAGTCTGAGCTGTTACAAGTACTGCATGGTCTGGTAGAACCTTTGGCTCCTCCATCGTCTATCGCTGATTGTGATCCCTACGCATATATGCATAATTGGACTCGAGATCAAGAGGTGGATCCTTCCGTAGTATTTCACTCCGAGCATTGTTAAATTCCGAGTCAAGTCCAGCTAGGAAAATATGTATTCGAAGCCGAGTAATATGTTTATGGAGTGACACTACCCCATTAACATCCTCCCCTTGAGTACTCATCCGGGCATCAATTTCCTGAAATATGCCAACCAGCTCATTGTAGTATGTAGGCAATGGCCTACCATTCTGACATGTACTAAATGATTTTCGGTTTAACTCAAACAATTGAGTTTCATCAGATCCATCATAGAATGTTTTTAAGACAACATCCCATATCTCCTTTGCTGTTTGAAGACGGATGAATCTATGCATTAACGTTGGACTCATGTAATCAATGAGCCAACTTTTAACTCGGTTATTATCAATAAGCCAAGTCTCCAAAGCTTTATCTCCAGTAGGTGGCTTTGGCGTTGTGCCAGTAAGGAAGCCAGATTTGTTTCTAGCTCCAATTCGCATCTCCATGAGTTGAGACCATAGAGGGTAGTTTGTATCATCAAGAATAATTCCCGTAGGAAAGGGAGAATTATCTTGAAGAGTTTGAATGAAATTGGGTGTTCCATGGGTGATAATGGATGTATTTTCAATGGACATGGTGTATTTCGAAGGAAGTATGATTCAAAAAGATTTTTTTTTAAAAAAAAATACGATTTCAAGGATTCAATACAAGTTTGAATTCGATTTCAATGGATATGCTCTGATACCATGTAGAAAAGAAAAGAGATTCAAGGGAATTGTTATATTTCATTATATATTATATTCTATAAGAGAGGTTACACTCTATATATATATATATACATTAATCCTTTCTATTCATGGAGAACCTAATTACACACTAATTAGGAAGAACTACTAAGGAGGAATAAAATAACTTCCTCAATAAGAACAAAGACTTAATTCCTATACAAGCAAATCCTTAACTCTCTAGGCCGGACTCGGACTCACTTCAACAATTATTTTTCTAATTTTTATATTAACAAAACTAAAAGCTTAAAAAAATAAGTGCAAAAATAATATAAAATGATCTTTATAATGTACAGAGACAAATTTTATAAAATGATCTTAATAATGTACAAAGAATAATCTCATTTAAATTTAAAACAAAAGATAAGCTTAAACCTTCCCAAGTGGAAGGTCTTGGATTTCAGGATCGAAACCTTCCTTCTAAATTTAAAGAATTTAAACTTTTATACAAAAATTAAAATAAAAGACGATAATTACAATATTGAAAACTCATATATGGGAGCGTAATTAAATTGATTGCAAAATTAATATGTGAAAATAACAGAAATTGAATCAAAATGTATATAATTATATTGTATAATGACTATCTACCTTAGGTAGTTGATTATGTTCCCACTTTTGTGGGCGTTTTTGATTTCTTGAGTTTCAATGAAATCTTTAATTCTAAAAAAAAAATGACTATCTACCTTAGGTAGATGATTATGTTCCCACTTTTGTGGGCGTCTTTGATTTCTTGAGTTTCAATGAAATCTTTAATTCTAAAAAAAAAAAAATGACTATCTAATGTTAGATCCTCATTTTTATAAATTTTCTGCAATTTAACTGTGAACTACTTGTCGAGTGGCCTCTGATTATAAAAGATTTTCACCTGTTTGCAGTGCAAGACATACATTGTTCATTCTCGTTTTCTCATTTTTTTTTCCAAAAAAAAAAAAAAAAAAGAATCACGTGTAGAATCACATGTACGAAGACTAGAATATAGCTGGAATTCATTTTTTTAGGGTGTGGTTAGTAATTAAGCCACTTCAAATTGAAGGTCAAGTTGATACTTAAATACTTTGAAGTTTGAAGAAGACCAACTAGGTTCTATTCCTTTTATTACTATTTTTAGTTTACTTCCCATGATAGAATATTTTCATTCGCTAAAATTTTAATAATTTTTTCTTTTAGATGAACAGACATTTTTTTAACGTCTTCAAATGCAAAATTTAAATTATAACATCTTCGTTGATTTATAAAATTAATTTTTATATAATTTTAGAAATATTATATATTTTATAATCTATTAATATTTAGTTCGGTTTATCAAATATATATATATATATAAAACTTGGTCATTTTCTTCTTTGGGAAATCCAACGGAAACCCCACCCCACCCATCCATCATCTTCTCTCTCTCAGAATAAAAACATCTTTGATCCACTTGAAACAACATTTCACACCTTCTCCCATTAACCCTAACCTTCATCCTCCTCCACTTTTATCTCAAATATATATATATCTATATAAACATATATACACGCACACGTACTCATATAATACAACCAAAAAGTTATCACTAAACCTCCTTTCAAGAAAGCTAAAACCCACCTTCTCCAACTATCCAATATGCCTGCTAATCCTAAATCCGCTCTTCTTCTTCATCGCATCAACACCATCCCATCTAACTCAGCCGTATCTTCCACCGCATCATCAGCTTGCCAGAAGCGCTGGTCTCCTCTGCCCTTCACCACCCCAATCCCAGACGCTGTGTCAAGGTACCACATCCACGCAGTATGCCCCAACCAGTGCTGCTCCGCCGTTGTACAACAGATCGCCGCTCCTGTCTCCACCGTCTGGTCTGTTGTCAGACGATTCGATAACCCTCAAGGGTACAAACACTTCGTCAAAAGCTGCAACGTCATCAATGGAGACGGCGATGTGGGAACTCTCCGTGAAGTCCACGTCATATCTGGACTCCCTGCAGAGCATAGCACGGAAAGACTAGAAATTCTCGACGACGATAGACACGTCATCAGCTTCAGCGTTGTGGGAGGGGATCATCGCCTTGAGAATTACAAGTCTGTCACCACACTCCATCCTTCTCCGGCGGGTAACGGCACCGTAGTGGTGGAATCGTACGTGGTGGATATTCCTCCCGGGAACACCAAGGAGGACACGTCTGTGTTTGTAGATACCATCGTTCGGTGCAACCTGCAGTCACTTGCTCAGATCGCTGAAAGCTTAGCCAGACGCAACACCTCTTCTTCTTCTTCTTCATGAGGGATATACACATAAAACATATGAATTCAGAGGATTTGGTAATACGCCGTCGTTTTTGTGAGTATCCGATTGATGAGACTTTGCCAATGAAAACGGTTCTTTCTTTTCATTTTTAATTTTTCTGTAATATTTACTGCTTAGGCTCTCTTCTTACAAAAATTTTTTGTCTACGTCTCAAAGATATTGCATCTCACGGTTGAATTTGTGATACTTATCTCGTAAGTTCTACATTTTCATTCGTTAAAATATAAAATGCTCAAAGTACGTATCACACATTTAACAGTTGAATGTAATATCATTGATGTAGACAAAAATTTTTCCTTTGTAATATGTATCGGTGTGTTATTTATCTGTCTACCATGACTTCAATTTTTTTTTTCTTTTTAATTGTCAACTTGTGAAATAGAAAATAAATAATGACTCATTGTAGCATTTTGTATATTGATCTTGTGTCGTCATTTCATTTCCGGTGCTAATTAAGGGTTGTTTAGTTTTGTAGCTTATGGTCGTAATTTAAATTTTGATAGATTGCACAATAGGACGGTTCTCCTCTTTAAATCGATAACAGTAGAAATCGAATCTTGTACCTTATAATACCCCTTAAAGAGGAGTTACTGTTTGACTACACTTTATTCAGTTTTAATTAATTAAAAATTAAACTACATTGTTGTTTTTGGTAGCAAATTCATATTACTTAATATTCTGAAAATTAAGGTAGAATAATAAGAAATGGGGCTTTAGAGATTATGGAAAATACACAAGGAAAATGGATATAGGGTGTGGCAGCACTTTAATTTCTTCTTAAATGTTCAAAAGTCTCACTCGCATTTCATTTGATTGACAATATTTTTTCAATAAGCCGCAATGAATAGTAATTGCGTTTTTTAACTTTTCGTGATGTTTAATAATATTTCTACCATTGGCGTTTTTTAAAAGTTAGAATTCTTGATTGGTTGTGTTAAGAATTAGTCTTTGAGCTACCACTCAATTCTTATATATTTATATATATATGGATAAGTGTTGCTTTAAATTAAAGGATCGTGGTGCATTGGTTGACAAAATATAAGTAACCCTTGATTATCAAGTGAATTTGTTATCAACAGAAGTTAAGTGCACATATTATACTAATGCACCATCTTTTTTTAATATATAATATAGGATTCAGTATTATCGGGACGAAAAAAAGAGACAAATAATTATACGAAAAAAAGAGACAAATAATTATAAGAAATTGATATCTTTGAAAATTATTTTTACGAGCCATCACTATAAAGTGAAATCTCACATATTTATATGTTAAGTGTATAATAGCGCACTGCGAAGTGGATATATAGCGATATATGAAGCGCATGGAAGGTTTCAATTCATATGTAATATTATTATTCATGTTTTAAAAATGAAAGAAGAAGTATGATAGAGAATTTTTTTGTTAATTTGAATGCATTATATTCAATTACTTAGACTGCAAAATATACGTCAACTGATAAATCTGACCATTAAATTAGCACTAATAGACGAATATAAAAAAAAAAAAAAGGTCTAACTCGGAAATTGCAAGTTGCAAGTTGAATGGTATTAATAAAAATTGAAGGGTGGAAATGGGTGCATGTTGCAATTATAAATATATGAAAGAAAAAGAAAAGGGTACCTACTAGTAACATGTCATGAATAAGGGAATCAAAAGCTGCCTGCCTCCTTCAACTTGACTTTGATAACTCAACTAGCTGTTAAAAGATAGAAGCAACTTGCAACAACAACAACATTTTCTTTAGTGTGTCTCCTTGTGATCTCTCTCGATCTATGTTAAAGAAAATTCAAAAAAAAAAAAAGAAAAAATTGCAAGTTGCAGTCTGTATTTTCTCTGTCCCTTCGTTAAGTTTAATTATTATTATTACATATGGTAAATATTAATAATTATTATTATTTAGTTGTTTTAGAATAGGACTGCTGTTTAGCAAGTTGGCATGCAAGTGGGCGGGAGAAGAAAAGGCTGCTTTTAATGTTCTCATGTACTACTGTCTGCTTTTCAATGCTTTCACGCTACCACATACACATCCATTTCATCATATTTATATATAATTTCTTTTTTTTTTTTATGTTTGAATTTGTTTAATTAATTTTTTTTTAACAACAATTTGTTTAATTAATTTTGGGTTTGCTTGTGGGTCACATTTGAATCTTTATGTGTATTATTCGAATATGAAACTCGCACATCCATTTGTCCATTAATTTAAGTTAGTGCATTTGTAGGGTATGTAGGCTTGCTAATTCTTGATGTTAACACCTTTCCTACCAGGTTACAACTTCTCCACTCATCCCATGTAATGTTCATGAGGCATGACATTACGGTTAAACCATTTTAAGATCCTTGAACTTTTTAATTTTTTTTAATTAGTCTTTATTGGATTGTTATTTTTAATTGAATCCTTAAACTTTTATTTTACAATTAATTGAATCCTTCCATCAAATTTTTTATTCCTATATTTTAATACTATATCTAATAAATCCTTATAAAATAAATAATTGAATCCCTATGTTTTTAAATTATACCAATTAAAATACTTACAATTTTCATTTTTAGCCAAATAAGTCCTTATTTTTAAATTTTTAACTTAATAATTAAAATATTAAATTCTTTCAATATTTTTATCTAATTAAAAATATAGAACATCACTTTCTAATAAATTTTATTAATAAAATGTGTAATTTTAAACATATGTATAATAAAAATTATATATATAAATATATATGATCCAAAAATATTTTAGTTATTAGCTACTAGAATTTCTATACCTAATTAATAAATTTGTGATTTCACTAGTTTAAAAATTCAATTAAATATTTGTAATTAATACAACTTTTTAATATATAAAAAATTTTAATAAATAAAAAATTGTACTAACTAAAATAATTTTTATTAACCAAATATTTTATTATTAATGCAATCCTAAAGCTACAATAATTCATACATATAATTATGAAAAAAATGCTTCAATTTATTTAATTTATTTATCAACTAGCAAAAATATGAAAATATCTATAACATTATTTAATATTTTTAGAAGTTTTAACAAATTAACAGTTTTAATGTATCACTAAATGACTTAAATTCTTAATAATTTTAGTTGGGTTGCTTTAGTAAAAATCTAATTGAAATCTTAAATTTATTAATTAGGCACAAAAATGCTAATAGCTAGCTAAAATATATTTGAATTAAAAAGAGAAAAATATATATCATATATATATAATTAAATTAAGTTCTTTCAAATGTTTGGTGCATAATTTAATTTATATATATATATTACATAAAAATATTTAAATAAATTTAAATTTACTAATTATACACATGTTCATTAATAAAAATTGATGATCTATATTTTATATTAGATAAAAATAATGAAAGAATATTTATTTTACGATTTTAGTTATTAAGTTAAAAAATTTAAAAATAAGGATTTATTTGGCTAAAAATGAAAATTGTAGGGATTTAATTGGTATAATTTAAAAATATGGGAATTCAATTGTATATTTTATAAGGACTTATTAGATATAGTATTAAAATATAGGAATTGAAAATCGGACAAAATAATTCCATCATTTAAAAAATAATAGTTGAGGGACTCAATCAAGTAAAATAAATATTTGGGGATAAATGGTGAAAAAGTCGAAAAGTTCAGGAACCAAATAATGAATTTTAGCAAGATAATTAGATAGGCTAAACTATTATTTGATCCCAAAATTTTCGAATTTTTTAATTATTTTTGAATTCATTGAATCCCTGCAACTCCTAAATTTTAATACTGGCTCTTGCTATGGTACAAATATTTATATCTACTTGGTTTTTATTTAATTACAATAATTGACTGTGTATCAATACTCATAATATATATCAACGATTAGGGTTAAATAAATATTAATATGATGGTTATAATTTTATTTGTATAGTTACATAAATTTATAAATTTATACTGAAGAATGACTCATTAATACTACACGTGAGCTTTAAATTTAGCCCAAAAATAGAACCAATAGATGTACATGTGTACGAAAACATATGAGATGTCAGGTTTTCCTTTTCTTTTGCATGATAGCAATATTTCATTCCAGCCCCTCTTTGACATGGTGGTTAAACCACGTGTCCTTGGAGCTAGGCATATCTAGAGGTGTCCATGGAGCTAGGCATATCTAGAGGTTGGACTTTGGAGGTTTAAGCCCCTCCCCTTCCAACCCTAGCAATTTTTTATTAACACAGAGCTACATTGCTTCAAAAACACAGAGCTACATAATAGAGTTAAATTAGGTAAAAATTAATTTTATAAATTAATTATAACAAAATATGAATTTTATACTGTATAGCAATGGTTATTTTTAAAATTAAATAAAAATTAATTTTATAAATTAATAATATCAGAATTTTAATTTTTTTTTTATCAAAAGAAATATAATGCATAATTATAAAAGCAAAAGAAGTTCATGAGGAGTATTACATAACCAATCTAAAGGAAGTCTATTATCTCTAACAGCCTTAGCTACCCAATCAGCTGCAAAGTTTGCTTCCCTATGTATCTACTTAAAAGAACTATATACAAAGAGATTCTGCAAAATCAAAATGGACTTAACAATATTAGAAATACTCCAACATGACTCTTGCAAGGACAACAAGGCTTGGTAAACCATCAGAGAATCCATTTCAAAGATGCAGCTCTGAAAACCAGCATTTGCAGCTAACTCCAATGCTAAAAATACAGCTTCTGCCTCAGCTGCAAGCGCAGAATTTACCTTCTTTCTGATAGCAGCTCCATGCAAAAGATTACCTTGATAGTTACGAGCAAGCACTGCCAGACCTGCAATTCCATTAGAATGATTATAAGAAGCATCAACATTAAGTTTAATAACCTGAAGAGGTGGAGGTTCCCAGACATAGTTAGAGCCACCCTGAGATACTCTTCTGCTAGCATCTCTGTGACAATTTCTTTGTACTTCGTCAAAAAGCTTATAAGCTTTTTTATTAGTCAACAGAGGTTGAGGTTCTGCTTTGCTAAATATGAAAGCATTACGTGCTTTCCAGATAAACCAACCAGTAATTAATAGCAAAATGAAATTGCTATCATTAAGATTAAAAAAAGAAATAATATTACTCCACCAATTCTGCATAGATGAGAAAGCCTGCATATTAGGAACATAGGCTAAAATTGAAGCGAACCAGATGGCTCGAGTATGGGGGCATTCAAACAGAAGATGCTGTACAGATTCAGGCTGTAGCTTACATAATTGGCACTGACTGGAATCAACAATTCTTCTACAAAAAAGAACTTCTTGTGTGGGTAGAAGATTATTAATCCCTTTCCACCAAAATAATTTGATCTTAGGAAGTAAAATAGAATGCCATAAATGCTTCCAAAAACCATTAGGAAGATTTAAAGGCATCTCCATTAAATTTCCCTCCCATTGGCTCAAGAAAATATAAGTTGATTTAGCAGAAATAGAGCCTTTTTTTTTTATCGTAGTGCCAAATAATTGAATCCTCGAATATTGAATTGCCTAAAGAAATCCTCTCAATTTTGTCTATATCAACAGAATTGAAATGTTGCCTTAGAAGATTAAGGTTCCATCTTCTATAATGTGGAACAATTAAATCTGATACTAACATCAGATTACAAGAGTCAGATCTCTGAGTTGTGACCTTGAAGTTAGGAGAATCAGGAATCCATTTATCTTCCCAAATTGAGACAGTCCTCCCGTTGCCTATATTAAATCTAAACCCAGGCATCAATGCATCTCTGATTTTGATCAAGCTAGACCAACCCCATGAGGATCTGGCACCCAGCTTAGCATTAAGAAAAGAAGTATGGGGAAAGTAGAGAGCCTTCATCATTCGAGCCCATAAAGAGTTAGGAGATTGGATAATTTTGTCAACTCTCTTAGCTAGGAGGGCTAAATTAAAATTGTTAAATTCCTTGAAGCTTAAACCCCCACAAAACTTAGATCGGGAGATGAAACTCCATTTAATTAAATAAAGACCCTTTTTAGTAGGAGAGCTACCCCACCAAAAATTAGATAATACAAAGTTCAACTTATTACAAAAACTAGAGGGGAACTTAAAACAAGACATAGCATATAAAAGTACTGCAGTGAGGACTGCTTTAATAAGGACTTCTCGGTCAGCAGAAGAGAGGAATTTATGACTCCAATTTTTTGTTTTATGAATAATCCTCTCATGAATAAAAGATAAAGCACTTCTCTTTGATCGTTCCTAAAAAGCTGGCAGCCTCAAGTATTTTTCTGTATTATTCGATTGATGAATATGAAAGACATCAGACAATAATTACTGTAAATAAAGAGAAGTATTATGACTGAAAGAAACACTAGATTTTTCCAAATTAATCCTTTGCCCAGTTGCTTGATAATAAGTATCCAAAATGTTCTTTATGGAAAATATATCCCCCTCCTCAACCTTGCTAAGAATTAATGTGTCATTCGTAAAAAGCAAATGGCTTATAGGTTGACTTCTTCTGTTAAACTTGAAACCCTTAATAGAATTATCGACGAGGGCTTTAGAAAGGGCCAAAGATAAAACATTAGAGACTAAAATGAATAAATAAGGGGACAAAGGATCCCCTTGTCTCAAGCCCCTAGGAGGGTTAAAATAAGAAGTAGGAGTGCCATTAATCAAAATAGAATATGATACTGTAGAGACATATTGCATTATTAACTTAATGAAATGAGTATGAAAACCATCTTGCCCAACAACTTTTCTACAAAATTCCATTCTACTTGGTTATATGCCTTACACATGTCTAATTTGAGAGCAAATTGAAGATTATTTTTACTAGTAGAAGTGCGAAGAGAATGGAAAACCTCATGAGCTAACAAAAGATTATCATGGATTAAACGCCCAGGTACAAAAGCAGCTTGGCACTCATGAACCCAGTGAGTCAAGAAGCGCTTAATTCGATTAACTAAAATTTTAGAAATAATTTTATAAATAAAGTTACATAGACTAATAGACCTGAATTGTTTTATATGAACATGATTCATCACTTTGGGAATAAGAACTATAAAAGTCTTACTCCATTCTCTGAGGAGGAAACCACTAGAGAAGAATCTTCTAACAGCACAACAGATAGAAGGACTAATGATGTGCCAAAATTTCTGGTAAAAAACACCAGAAAATCCATCCGGTCTTGGAGCTTTCAAAGCTCTTAGATCAAAAACAGCTGTTTTCACCTCCTCATCCAGAACATGCCTCAAAAGTTGCTCATTAATAGTATCATCAACTATAGTAGGAACAGTAGCTAAAGCATCATCAACTGCAGCAATCTCAGATGCTTGAAATAAATTTTGATAAAAACTTAGAATTTCTTATTTAATAGACCATTGATCATAAAGCCAACTGCCATTGCTATTTTTAAGATTGAGGATCTTATTGATTTGTCTTCTTTGAATACAGAAGGCATGAAAAAATTTAGAATTTTTATCACCCTCTTGTAGCCAAGAGATTCTAGAGCGCTGAAACAAAAAAGCCTCCTCTTGTTTATAACAATCAAGCAGTTGATGATTAAGATTATCCAAAATGTTTTTATCAAAATTGGCACCCCCATTTATCAAAAGGGAATCAATATGTTGTTTAATGATTTTAATCCTGACAGCAGCATTCCCCACATGATTCTTGCTTTAAGATTTTAAACCCTCCCTACATTTATGCAATTTATGAGAAACTCTAAACATATCAGACCCATGTACATTAGAATCTCAATTTTGTTCAATAATATTGGCACAGTCATCAAAAAACAACCACTTATATTCAAATCGAAACAAAGGAGGTCTTCTTAACAATTTATCATCAAAGGAGAGAAAAATTGGCTTGTGGTCTGAGCCTACCAATTTATCATGAAGAATTACTGCATTAGGATACAGTAATAACCAAGGATAATTAGCATAGGCTCTATCCAAACGTTGAGTAATAAAACCCCTCCCACTTTGGCGATTGGTCCAAGTGAACCTTTCACCCTTAAAATTAATTTTAGCAAGATCATTTCGAGAAATAAACTCACGAAAAATCTGATTATGAGAAGGATCAACAGGAAGACCACCCATTTTATCAACATTAAAAAGGACATTATTAAAGTCTCCTATGTAGAGCCATGGTTTAACTGAGGGAGGTGCCAGTTTATTAACATCAAGCCAAAATTCTTCCCTCTCCGATAATTTAGGGGGGGCCATAAAAGAGTGTTAAGAAAGTCTCTCCACCAGGTGAATAAAATTCTTAGAAGAAGTAAGAATATGCACATGTGAAGATTGCTGCCACCAGAATGCCAATCCTCCTGATTTGCCTTAAGGTACAACATAATATCCACAACTCCACCCCAGTTGCCTTTGCTTCTGCCTCATATATTCCTCACTTTGTCTAGTCTCTATAAGAAAAACAAATAGTGGATGATAACTCCAGCACAGCTGCTTCAAAACACGAACTGTCAAGGCTCGCCCAAGACCTTGACAGTTCCAACTTAAGACCGTCATGGCTCCTGGGTGGCTTTAGGCGAGCCACCAGCTCCTTGATAATAAAGTTAAGCATCAGGAGCCTGTTGTTGAGTCATCTGACTGTTAGATGTTTGACCTTTGGAAACTTTTTTCCTGGTAACACATTTGAGCTTTGTCTTGTTCTTCTTACTAGTATCCATGGAAGGGAATCCCATATACATGTATCCAGAAAGGCGAGGTAGAAAAATCCAGACTGTCAAAAGCCTCCCCTGGTAACCATTCTGTTAGAACCATATGCGAGTTTGAGACAGACCATGGTCGATCTTCCACAATAAGCTTCTTGTCCACCTCATGCTCAAATTCAAAAATGAATTTGGTAGGTGGTTTTTTTTTGAATAAGAAAATCACGTTATAGCTTCCATGAAGCTTGTAAAGCAGTCTTCACCATTGAAACATTCAGTGGTCTTTGAGATAGTAACAACCATACCAGCATATGTTTTTCTATCCCACAACGATCATCCCCTGTAACCTCTTATAAGCTTAAGAGAGGTTCATTGCACTTGAGCATTTTCGTCTTAGCTATAAGCTTTGTTAGATCGTTACTTACAGAGCTGTCTTCATTCATTTTACTGAGAAAATAAGGAAAACATATGAAATAACCAACCACGAAAAGGACATCTGCTACCAACCACTCTGAATCAATAGACTGACACTAAGATATACAAACTGAGAAACAGAGATTAACCAAGAACTACACTGACAGAAGTAAAGAAAGCAATAAATGCTAGTAAAATAGTATAAAACCAGTTAAGAGGCATTCACCTAGCGCATAACATGTGTTTCTTGATATAATTTTTTATGTTTAAAGTGAACTTTAATTGTTTTTAATAGAGAAGTTATATGACCTAAATATTGATGAACTGTATAATGGGGACAATCATTTTCCTTTAAATTGACGACGATAGAATTCGAACTTTACACCTCAAAATGCTCTTTATTTTTTTTATTTATTTTTATATTTAATCCTTAAAAAATATTTACAATATTAAAATTCAAATTAATTTTTAATTTTTTTTATTTTTAAAAGAAAATAATTTATTATCATAATTCAACACTAAAAACTAAATTGAGTCAATTAATTTTAATTTTTCAATCATAACTAAATAGTATTTATAAGCATAATTAAATAATTATGAACATAATTTTAAAAAATCTCAAATTTTATTTGTTGTCTGGATAGATTTGACACAACTCGAAAAGTTGAGGATAGAATTGATCATGTGAGATGGCCACGTAAGACGTTTTTTGCCATGTCAGACGCTCTTAAGCCACATAGGAATGCCACCTCAGTTCTGCCTTATGCTCATTGCCGTTTGTATAGAATTGGCATAAATCGAAAAGTTGGATGGCCAAATTGAAGCAACTTTGAAAGTAGGATTAAATTGAAAATTAGTCCAAAGTTGAGGATAAATCAGATCAATTTCTCTTTTTTAATATCTTGCACAAGGAAGACGATTCTCCTTGTAAACCACAAATTACACAGATATTAGGTATAGAGATACCCTGTTTGGCTAAAGACTTTATGGTTGATCTTGGATTAGACGCCATATAAACACCCAAACTTTAGGTGGGACTTGCAAGTGCCAAAGGATCTTCCACATCACTTGAGGATCAACCATAGATGAGGAGGAGGAAATGACATTGGAAAACACTTTTTTTAGCAAGCTGATAGCCCGACTTAACCGAATAATCCCCATTATTTAAGAACATCCAAAATAAAACATCATTGGGTAGCCGAAAACTAAAAGGGAGCTGAAGAATGCAATCAGATTCAAATGGCAGAAAAATGTGCTCAACCAGATTCAACTTCCAATATCTCAAAGTAGTATCAATCAGGTTAGAGACCAAAGCATCATCAGGAAGCTGTTGTTGAACCAAAGGTCTTTAATGATTAAGATTGGCTAACCAGTTATCATGCCATACATGAATGGAGTGACCAGTGCCAACTCTCCAATATAAGCCATGAGACAATAAAGGCATAGCTTGACATAAACTACACCATAGATAACTAGGGATGTAGCCAATAGAAGTAGAAAGAATGAAAGACCGAGGGAAGTATAATTTAGCTTTGAGAACTTTAGAACATAAAGAACTCTTATTCGAAAACATTCTTTAACTTTTTGCAGAAATCTGGCTGCTCACGATAGTGAATAACCCCATCACGATAGTGATCTCCAATAAAAATAGCCATTGCAGCTTAAATCTATCAGTTTAAGAAGTGTCAGGTGGATCGTGAACACCTTTATGATCGTGAGGGTCACTGCTTTTAAGCTTTAGTTCAAACTTCACTTTATTACGATCATATGACCAAGATCATGATCGTGATCACACCCTTTACAATTGTGAGGGTCACTGCCTTCTTTAGCTTTTCTCGTCCATTCTTCCTCGTGACTGTGATCATCTTGATCACGAGTGTGAATTAGCTCCTCAAGACCATGACCAAATCGTGAGAGTCTTTGTATGAATTTTTTGAATTGTTTCAATTATCTTCTAATTGTGGTTACCTATTCACGATCATGATTATCCTCCTCACGGGCAGCCTCATAATCGTGTCTGAGACCTCGAGCGTATTTTTCTGGCTCATGAGCATCCCTGCCCTCTTACACAACTTGATTTCTTTAGTTCCAAATGACCACCCAATTAAACTTAACTTATATGCACTTAAATCACACACATTAGTAACTCAAAATTGAGTTGTTAAAGTCAAAATGAAGGTGATTAGACCTTGATCATGCAAACAGTCAATAATATAGATAGACATATCATAGATAATAGTAACCTTATAAACAAAAATAATAGAAAGTTAGGTCCTTTTTATTAATTAAAATATATTGTTATTATTATATTTAATAATTTATTAATTATTATTGTTATATTAAGTAATCTAATATTATTGATATTATTTAAAATTAATGAGCTAAATACTATTATTATAATATTGTGTATTAATATATATAAACATATATTATAGATAACCAATACATCGTTTTAATCAAAGTAAGTTGTTACCTTACAAACAAAAACAAGAGAAGTTAGGTCATTTTTATTAATTAAAATATATTGTTATTATTATATTTAATAATTTATTAATTATTATTGTTATATTAAGTAATCTAATTTTATTGATATTATTTAAAATTAATGAGCTAAATTTAAATTCAATTAAGAATATAAATTTGTAATATAGCATAAATTTTTGAATTTCCGTTCTGAACCGTACCATATTGATTCATTTTGAAAAGAATCGAATTTTCATACCAAACCATCCCGAAAAATTGGTTGGTACCGGTATAGAGACTTTTAAATTTGACATTAATACTGGAGATTTTATTTTTAAAATCCTCAAAATTTAGTATGCTTCCGAAAATTTTAAATTTTTAAATTTTTTCGTACCGTGTACACTCACCTTATTAATTAATATTTTTAAAAATATATAATGTAATATTAAAATAATATGAAGAACATTTAATAATATAATTATTTATTTAATAATGTAGTATTCAATTAACTACAAAATGAACTTGCAATAAATAGGCTGAAAAAGATATGTTTAGTTTTATTAAGATTAAAAAAATAATTTTTACAAGCATCCAAATAGTTAGATTGATGATAAATTATATATAAAATATATTTATTACTAAAAGTTAAAATTATATAAATGTTTTTTTTTGGTGAAATAACAATATAATTAATTGATAAGATATTAAAATATAAGATAAATGAAACCATAAATCTTTAAATATCAAGAAAAAAAGATGAAACTTTAAGTGAAAGTGCACCTAACAACATTAATTTTTTTTGTACATATCCTTTGTTTTCATTGTCATTAGTGTTGTTGTAATTTTTAAATAACTTTTTCAATTAGTTTAGGTGTTCATGAGCAGCAAGAAAAAGAAGAATTAGTTGGCGAAATAGAAAGATGTTTAGAAAGAAATAAGGTGAAAATTTGTCCATGAAGATGTGCTAGAGCACCTACCAATTCTTGTAAAAACACACAATTTCCAAGTAAATACTTGAATAAGCATGGTACACAAAATTTCTAAGTAACTAGCTCAATTTTTCTTATGAAACCCATTTCACAACAAATTACCATTCATGAAATGAAACAAACAAAAAATGCCCCTTGAACTACAAGTAGAGAGTCAGAGGGACTTAAAATACATAATTTTCGTCAATTTTAAGTTTAATTGACTAAAAAGAAATACATAAGGTACCAATTAACACTTAGTATAAACATTAAGAGCAAAAATGCAACTTTGCCCTCCCGGCCCCATGCATCATAGCTCAAGTTCACCTCATCCCACTCCCACTCATCCAAACAAATCGTGACACATCATCGTATCATTAGCTGCTGTAAAGCCACTGTTAGATGATCAGTGATTTTAGCGGTAACAGAAAGTAAAATACATACGTAAAAAAATAAATAAATAATAACAATAAAAAAAGGAAACTTAGGTGTATTGAATTATTGTATAAGAAGAGGAGGAAAAATTCCATTCCACCGACGCAATATAGAGAAAGGGAGCGTCTGGTCGGGATCATCCCTACCAGCTATACCTGTAGCTGCAACCATAGCCACAACCACACAATACACAAACCCGCCACCAAACTCTACCTCTTCCTCTCACTCTCCTCTTGCCTTCCTCGCCCTCCGATCTAGATTTTCTTCTTCTTTTTTCTTTCTACACACAAAAAATCCGTCAAAACGGATATTTACACGGATATCGATTGGAGTACTAGCAAAATGACCACATCACTTGGCGGCGGCGGCGTTGGAGTGGGCGGCGTCGGCCGTTTCATGGCTTATTCTCCGTCTCCTTCTGCTCCTCCCTCTCCTCATCTCTCTGGCCTGCGTTCAGCTTCCTCTGCTCTCGTTGAGCAAGAAAAGTAACTCCTTACTTACTGTTTGTATCAGAGATCTAGATCATTTCGCTGAGCTCATTTCTTTTTATGTGGCAAGAAGATCTTGCTGTAATTGACAATTTTTTTAATCTTAGTTACATACTCCTCTCTGCTCTGTGATCTAGCTCTATTTTTGATCGCTTCTGTTTTTTTAGTAACAGATCAATTAATTGTGTATCTCGTTTTTTTGGAAATTTCAAGGATTGTTGTTATTATTCAATCTCAGTAGTGTGTGAGATTTTTATTGTTTCTTTTCAGTTTGATGGTTTACAGTATAAGTGGGTGGATTAGAAATGACAAGCATGTTTAATTCAATTGTTTGTTTTCTGATGGCAGATATCTTTCAGAATTGCTCGCGGAGCGGCATAAACTTAATCCATTTGTGGCTGTGCTCCCTCATACTTATAGATTGCTGAGCCAGGGTGAGTTTCATCATCAAATTAACTTATTTATCCATTAATTCTACTACATACAGAATCATGGAACAGCAAATGGACTGCAAATGTGTCAATACATACAAGTTGATAAATATTAATAATTCATTAACTGATGGCAGTTTTATTTGTACATTGGCACTAAAACCGATGAATGAACAAATTATCGTTACAACTGTTATAACAAGTTTTGGTTTTAGATGCATAATCAGAGATTTATTCTGTGCAAAGTACTTATTGAGGACCAGGTATCAGTATATTCCTGACATGTAGAACGCTAAGGGCCCTCGGCCAAACAGGTTGCATAATTCTGTTCCATGTTTGTGTGTCTGTGGTTACGTAGAGCACTGCACCTCAGCGCACCTTCACTTTCCTGCATTCTACTTGCCTCCTAATTGTCTATAGATGCAGTTTGGGCAAGGATGATTCAATTCATTTCTTTTTGTGTAAAATCATGATATTATGTTAGATGAGCATAAACATCATGTTTGGCCTTATGTTTCTGATTCTGGTCTTATCATTGTTCTCCTGTGGTCACTGTTTTATGGGATGGAGGAATGCCCAACTTGAATTGCATTCACAGGTTGGAAATGTGTTATTGGTATTGTCTTATCAATGTTCTCCTATGGTCACTGTTTTATGGGATGGAGGAATGCCCAACTTGAATTGCATTCATGGATTGGAAAAGTGTTATTGGTATCTCCTAAATCGAACATATCCCAATTCCATTCATTTAATATTCCCTTTGCTGTCATTGAAAAGAAATTCCGTGTCTAGTATATCTCTTTCTGTTTCTATATTCCACAATACCCTATTGATTCCTTCTCCTCCTTCTTCTATAACCCGAGCTTGGAGAAGGAAGAGATAAGAGGGCCCAATGGAGAGAGAGAGAGAGGAGAGAGGAGAACTGGGGGGGTGGTGGTGTCACAAAATTGTTCCTTTAACAGTCTTAGGGTCACATAAGAATGTTCTTATTGCATTAGAGGAAATTCTGGCATCGAAATGGGACCGATTGGAGGATAAATGTAACTATTGGAATAGTCTAGGCTGCCAAGAAAAAGGAGTTTATGTTAGCATTGCAATGCAATATTTGATGCCATTTTTTGTATTATGTTGCATAAAGCTGATTCACTCACATTTTTGTAAAACCTTATGAAAGAATGTACATCATTCATTAAAACATTTCTCACATGTTGTTCATGATTTATGTGTTTGGCCTCATAGTTTTATTCGACATTAGATGGATTTTCTTTTGGATCTTTAATGTTATACAATCTTTTGGTTTGGTGTTTGGCATGCTGGCCTTATCTGATATGCAGTTTGCTTCACTTCTATAATCTTTTCAAAGTGTTTTAAGTGTTAGGGTAGTTGGTGGTTAAAGAGAATGTGTATATAGTCAGTAGATAGTACAAATGGTTGCAAAGGAACAACAAAAGCATATGAATATTTTGGCTGCATAGGTTTAATTGCAAAGTTGTTTCTCTTTCCATTACGATCATCTGGTGCTGGCATAAATGAATTATCTTGATAATGCTTCCTTAGCTTGTTAAAATTGGCTTATTCATTAGTTCATTACGGAGGAGGGAGTATTTGGAGGCTAACATATTCAGGATAAGTTGATAGGACAGCGTACATGTAATGTAATCCGATAATGCTGTGGTAGGGTTGTGTAAAATTGGATGGGGGAAGAGATTTTCCATTTTGACATCTTTTTTCTCTTTCGACCACAAAAATTAGAGGTGTATTGCAAATATCACTTGGAGTTGAAACAAAATGATTGGAATGGAGAAGTGCAAACGCATTGTTATGTGATCATAGAGTTTGCATTAGGCTAATGGATAAATTTCATGATAATCACCAGGAAACTCTTGGTGGTTTGTGTAATCAACAGTTTAGTCCTTGTTTCAAAAATAATCTATATTTTTATTCATAATATTTGTTAAATATGCACCACTTATATTTTTTTGATTTAAAATATCAGAAAATATTGAGTTTCTGGATATGTCAAAAAAAAAAAAAAAAAAAAAGAAACTAGAATTTAGACCATCATAGTTGCTGACTTATCCATGCATATAATATTCTTCTCTTATGTAGAGTTTCCCTTTAGCTTTTCCCTTTCAAGTATTCAAACGACAAAAAAATGACACTATTGTTGTTAAAAGAAGTCTTAGAATATTTCAAAAAAGAAGTCTTAGAAGATCCTTAAAAGATGCAGGAGTCTTGAATGTGGCATGATCAGAAACTTGTACAACTGAGCAGTGGATCAAGTAGTAGGAGAATAGGAAAGAGGTGGACCAAAAGTAATGAGAACAAAGTGGTGAAAAACTATTCAGTATTACATGGCTTTGAGTGAAATTTGACGGGAAAAAAGGTGCATGTAGATGGCCTTCTCTTGTTTGGGACTAGAGTTAAATTAATTCTACCATGGGGCCTTGTATTTGGACAAAGATATATAGCTTGTACTTTCAGGTCTTATTCCCTGCCCAAATATGATCAAAGAGAATCTTTATGAATGGATTATGGTCTACTGGAGACCTGGTGGGATACTCTTGAGGTTTCTTCAGGTGTCTTATATACTTACTGTGGTGCAACAAATAGGACGGGGTCTTTCATTTCAATTCATGCGAAGAGGTGTGGCTTATGTTGCTGGTTGGCCAAGTATCATATCATCTAGTGAGAATTTTTGGCATCATGGAAACTTTGGCAGGTGATGCTAAAAAAGCCCTTATTGGGTTTTCATAGAATTACCCTTCTAATGTACTGTGCTCTAAATTTGGAGAATTTGGCGCTGACTTTTCAGCTCTTTAAACCATTCCTCTTCTCTTTGCCTTTTCGATGCATATTATAAATTTTTATATCTAGATGTGCTAACATTTGGTTGTTTGGTGCTTGGTTTTAGGCCTGTGATTTTGGTGGACAAACGTTGTCCTGCAGTCAGTTATGTTTACTTACCTGATTTGGGACTATTTTTTACTTAACTTGATGATTTATCTTACTAATTTATTAGATGATGCATAACTTTGTTATTTGCTTACCATTTAATGTCAGACTAATTTCAGAAGTTTAATTACATTTTATGGGGCAAGCATTGATTCTTAACTAACTCAGTTAACAATCCGTCTTGTCTCTCCATTTTTTGGTGACTGCTAACAAATCTGTTAACAATGCTAACCAGTACATCTTGTTCTTGAAAATTGACATTTTGGAGCAGAAATATTGCGTGTAACCACACTGTTGGGGAATGCGTCAGTTTTAGGTCAAAGTGGGCTTGAACATGCTAGTCCTCTGGCTTCTGGAGGAATGTTCTCGAATGGAGGAGCTGATGCAAATGGCTGGGCATCACGGTTTCAATCAGATGTATGGATACTAACCATTAACATAACCTTCTTTTTCCGTCTAATTTTACTATTTTCTAGAAGCATTCCTGACTAGATGCTTTACTTTTATGCTAACTTTAACTTTGTTTGAGATTGTAGTTCAACTTGCTGAGTTTTCCTGACAGGTAGTATGAGTCTGAAGCTAACTTCATCGACCTGCGAAAGTAGATCTTAACTTTAGCATGCTGTTTCAGAATCTTCTATACTTAACTGATTGACCATGTTTCATCTTGTTAGGCTACCTGACATAAACAATAGTAGTAAGAGGAGTGCTAAGATGGAATTCTGTGTCTTGTGTGAAATGCTAACTTGAGTTAAGCAAACATCTTATTTGCTTTACAATGTTGCTGAAGTGGCTCATTTGATGCCTTATACAAAATAAAAGATGTCAAGTCTTTTTCAGAATGCTGGTTATTCTGTTATTGCTAAATTTATTTGTCATTTTGGTCCCCATTACACTTTGTTTTAGGTTAGAGTCTTAGCCATGACTGTATGTGCTTATGCTTTGATTATGAGCTACTCTGAAGCATTTCATTGTTATAGACGTCAAGGTTTTGTTTACCACTTTCTGGTTGTGTTTTCACCCCTCCTGTTGTAATGTGTTACGCCATATTCTCTCAAACTGCTCCAAGGAAGCTGTAAATATAGTTGAGATTTGCTGAAGTTCCTTACCATTTTCTCCCTATCCATAGAAAGCCATATAGTTTTATTCTTACATTATCAAGGTTTGACAACATTTAGAATTATTGGGCAGATTTCGGGTTTAGTACAACCCTCATCGGCACAGAACTGGCTAAGTTCTCAAGGGAGCTCATCTGGCCTTATCGTCAAGAGAACAATCAGAGTTGATATTCCCATTGAAAAATATCCTAATGTATGAGGCATCATTTCTCTCCAATGTATGTTTCCTTGGTTTTTCTCACGTATGTTATCTAACATCACTCTTTTTTCAGTACAACTTTGTTGGGCGCCTCCTTGGCCCTAGGGGAAACTCTCTCAAGCGAGTGGAAGCAAGTACAGAATGCCGTGTTCTGATCAGAGGGCGGGGTAGCATTAAGGATCCAACTAGGGTAATTATTCACTCTTCTGTGTTTGTTACACATTCATTGATGCTTGTAAAATTTATTATTATTTTAAATATGCATTGCTGTTTTGAATAGAATTTAGGATATTCAAACTAATTGAACTAAGGAGTTGATTTATAATTTACTTTGACCTGTGTCAAATGAAAGTTCTGTTTTATGATAGATGACTAACAATTTCTCACATATCTCATTGGAGATATCACCATCAATATGGTTTCATTGAGCTTCTTGTGCTTGTGTTTTCAATTTTGTCTTATTGTGATAACATTATCTTGTTTGTTTGTTAAAGGAAGAAATGATGAGAGGGAAACCAGGATATGAACATCTAAATGAACCTCTCCATATCTTAGTTGAGGCAGAGTTGCCAGTTGAAATAGTTGATGCTCGCCTACTGCAAGCACGTGAGATACTTGAAGACTTATTGAAGCCTATGGTAACTAAGTCTTATCCTGTGCATTCATATAGGTTGGGATCCTTTTTTAACCACCCTTTCTTTATTTATTCATCAGTAATGTTCCTGTCCTGTAGGATGAATCTCATGATTTCTATAAGAAGCAGCAGCTAAGAGAGCTAGCACTGTTGAATGGTACACTTCGTGAAGAAGGTTCTCCAATGTCTGGTTCTGTCTCCCCTTTCCACAACAGCCTCGGTATGAAGAGGGCCAAGACCAGGGGGTAATGGAATCCCATTTTTGGTGAGCTATTTGGAGCTTGTGTGTTGTCCTACCGGTAATCAGCAGTTCCCATGCCGCAGGTGTTGCTGCTTCAGCCTTTGCCTCCGACTGCCATCGGGGCACTGGTACCATTGGGTGCCAGTTCTAACTTGTTTCTATATCAAGTGTGTTTATCTTATGTTTGGGGAAAGTTTTAATGGTGGTATCACATAGTAACAAGCCAGTTGAGTTCAGGGGGTTTGCTTTTGTGTTGCTTCAGGCAGTTTGGACTCCAAGACTGCAACTGTATTAATTTAGGGTTTACTATAAGCGTGCATTGACAGCTTTGATAGTGATGGGGATTTATGTGAGAAATATGGTTTGTATACAAATAGTGAACTAAACGATGTTCTACCTTATTGCATGTTGTCTGAGATGGAATGTTTTGTAATATTAAATGTAGATCAAACTTGGATTTGAAGGCATTCCTTACCTTCTTCTGCTGCAGTTGTATCTCACATTTCGCTTTCATTAACTTTCATTTCTTGTTGTGGTGTTGTTATACCTTTACTAGATCTTTTGCTGCTCACCAAATTCCACTAGCAAGGTAAGCCTGAAATTTGTTGTCATCATAGTCCTATTCATTTTCCTGATTATGGAAAATTACAAGTTCGACAGGAAAGTAATTTCCTGAGTGTACGGTAATTTATATTTCCATCATTCTACATGATGAATCTAAGCCTTTAACTGAATAGGTAGTGCTTTTTTCCCACAGGTTGAAGGCTAGTCAATTACAAGCCAGTGTTATGTATTTGATCAACGTTAATTATTAATGTTGAGAATCGAATACTGTGTTTGTTAATAGTGTGTTTATTATAATGGTGCCGCTCGGGAAGCAGCTTTCACAAAAGCTAGGTGGCAGCTATGTTAGTTTGTAAGTCTTTTGATTAATTTTGATCCATAATCCATTCAATGTGTCCATTGTTATATCAGTATCAATAGTCTCATACTAAGCATTTGCATATATGGTCCTTTATCATCATTAAGATTAAGAAGTCCATTGTTGGAGCATAGACTTGGAGAACATATATTCTCATTCAGCCATTTAAAATAGCTAACAGAATACTACAATTTGCTTGTCCTGTAAGAATGTGAGGGTTCTCCAATATAAATTTACAGCTGGGCGCATTGTGGGAATGGCTGGTCAAGGAATTACTATTTGTAACTCAGGAGTCAGAAGGAAAGTAATCATGGAATCCTGTCAAGTTTAGTCGTCCACCTGCTCATTTAGTTGGCAGTGATACAGATGCTAGCTATAGAAAACATGGAAATAGTCCGCGACTGCGTAGCTGCAGCGTGAGTTCTAGTTATGAGTCTTAAGACAATACTTCGACCTAGGTGTAGTGACCTAAGATATTTAGCATCAACTGCCAAGTACCCAACCTTGTTTTGTTCGTTGACTAGCAAGTACAGTTGATCGCCATCTTGCAAAACTTGCTCTCACCATTCTTAAAGGGCTTGTGGAGATTGACAGGATTCCTTCAAGAAAAGAGTAGCAGAATGCTTCTAGCACAGAAAAGATTTCACAATTCATTTCTAGAGAACCTCTGTTTCTTGCTGGTGTTTAACAAAAGAATTACCAAACACAGATGATAATTAGCAACAGAAACATAGTGACTCTTGCAATTATTGATTGTTTATGGATGAACATTCACTGTTAAGGCATATAAAGATTCATGCTGCACTTGTTTTCTTCAACATGTCTGCATATTTCCTTGAATAAAAAACAAGGCCATGTCCTTGAATAATAACATTACTTCAGCATGTTGATATCCTCATTCAAATTACAGTTCTTTCAAATGCAATGTTATGCTGAATGATAAAATTCCAGCCATATTTCCAATGCTGATGAACAAACACAAACCTTCTGAACTGAACTTATATATCACATGGTAGTTGATTCATAATTACGAATATGATGGCACCTTATTGATATTTACAGCATGAAATTCAGGAAGGAATGAAGAATTACTCCTACACAACAATGTCAACTTCATCATTATTGGAAAAGTAATCACGACCATATGTAGGTGCCCAAATTCTTGGATATTTAGTCTCCAACTGAAATTCTTGAATGCACAAGTAGACTCAGACCTTCTCTTCACCTTCTTCCTCATCCTCAATGTCATCTATTCCAACCCAACGTGTGAAAGCAAACAAAAATTCCTTGAAATTCACCATTCCATTTTTATCCCAGTCCATCTCTTCTGCGAAAATAAAGCCAATGGATTTGGTATAATAATAATAATAATAATAATGAACAAATGCACAAAGCTCATACACCTATGAGCATTCAGTATAAGACTTAAAACCAACATGGGAACTAATGAACAGGACATAGTTTTGCATGTTCACTTGTGCATATGGTTTTCTCAAGCAATGTGCTTATGTAAAACCCAACAGAGATGATGACACTGGTCGGAGAAGAACAATAGACTATATCCCAGTGCCAGTTAAAGTTAATAAAAAGGCCTTCTAAATCATATCCATAAAAAATTCAATATATATCATATATGCATTTTAGTTTGGTCTACAGCCGTCCTTGTATATCAAACACACAAACACAAATGCACCCACAACTTTTCTTGCTTCCAAATGGGGACATGAATCCTTTTGCTAGTGCACTATCATCACATGAACATAAATATGATTGACTGTACAAGCACATGTATAGAGAGAGACTAACCAAATCTTTTCATTGCTATTCGCCCAGAAGAACGTTCCCCAGATTCATTTATGGCTAGAACCATCTCATTCTTGCTGACATAGCCATCCTTATTCTTGTCCAAGAATACAAATGCGTCAACCAATGTTTCAAACGTGGCCTCTAAGTTCGGCATTCCCATCTTTGATTTCTAGTGTTGTCATGGAACACAAATATAACAGAAATAAAGAGGAAATGCAAATTCGCTCACAGATGTTATTTGGCAAAGGCATTTGAAACCACCCATCTACTCTTACTAACAGTGGATTCAAAACTTTAGATCCAAAAATCAACAACTTTGCTGTTTCTGTTTCAAAAAAATTAAGGAGGCTCTCTTCATATCAGAGATAGCTAGAATATGTCCATGCAAAGCAAGATACTTTTGAAGATTGTTAAGACTTGATCCATATGTTCAGTACTTCAACCAAATGCACTTCCTTTAGAACATTTCAACAAAAAAGCCATGGACTTGTAAGCCATCACATAGATTCAGAGCTTTAGAAAGAGCCTACACAAAAGAAAATTCAATGAAATGAACTTATCTATGCTTCCTAGATTCAGTTGGTATTACCAGTTTCCTATATGCAGTATTTTATTAAAATCCCTAAAGTCTGATAACAGAAACTGTTTTACTCAGGAATGAACTGCCAGAAAAGGGCAAATTTAATAAAGAACCTATTCTATTGAGCAATAAATTTGCCAACTTCACTTGGAAAATTGTACATTGAACATTGTCAACTATGGCTTCAAATATGTATGAATCATCAGGTAGAAGCAAACAAACAGAGTGTAAAAGTTGGATACAGCATGAACAGCAGCAGGATCATCCTTAAGAAGATAGACAAGACAGAGAAGTACAATGAACTCATTGAATTTCATGCCCATATGTGCATTGATATCACATGCCTCAAAGAGATCATTGATTTCTTCATCTGTAAAAGAAACTTCTAGCTTATGAAAACATTTTCTCAGCTCTTCTTGATCAATTGTACCATTGGAATCTTCATCTGCAAAGACAGAAAATGAAATACTTACCTCTTTCATGTGGTTAGAGTATAAAAAGTATGCATATGATTGTTTGTACCCACATACAAGTATGTGTGTAACAGGACGATCAGGATTTGGGTTGCCATAACAAAAGGTGTTCCCTTATAAGAAAACTATATCTTGGAGTAACTATGCCAATCTGGCAGCCAACCTCCTTAGTCTTTAAACAACCTAAAAGCTCAGCTCTGTCCCATTTCAAGTTGAAGTATTCTAACATAAGAAAAAGGTAGGTGATTGACAAAAATGTATTAAACATTTCTAGATCTAAACATCCTTTCAGAACCTAAGAGCAACATTCAGAAAGCTTGTAATATCCAAGTTCAACATTTCATTAAATAAAGCATTATGAAAGCGGGGATCTAAACCATATTTTCTTCTAACAGCTAAATAAAATTTGGAAATATATAGAGGGAAACCAGATCCATACCAAATTGCTCAAAAATGGCTTTACATTTTCTTAAGCTCTCGTCAATTTTTGGAAATTTCAAGATTATACTGTTGAATGACTTTATGGAACATCCTTCAGCTTCCCTTCGCCGCATAGCTTCAACCATTTTTGCCTCAAGCTTTGTTTCCGACATATGCATAGATGAATCAGCCTTGCCAATTACCCCTCCCATTGTCAACTTATAAGATGAAACGGGACGAATATGTATGCTAGTTCAGTTTGTATCTAGCCAATAAGCATAGAAAGATGTTAGAAAATACTAAAAGCAATCATGGGACAGCCAAGTAGCTTTATGAAGCACGAACAAACAAGCAAATGTATGTGACCATAAACATAACAAAACTCTTCAACTATGAATTGAATGCTGTGCAAGTAGAAAGAAGAACAGAAACACAAGAATCGCACCATTTTATAAACATAATATACTTCCACATTGAACTTCAAGTGACACCCCATAGATGAATTGTGTAAAATTCACTTTATGCGTTATTTATGAGAATAAGACAGTTTCTACCTTTAATTTTTCTTTTAAATGTCCAATAAACAAAAATCACTCATGCATATGGACCCAGTCTAAGACAATATGATCATGCTAGACAATGTTATCCGCTAACCAACCAAATTGATTTTCTATTTATGAAATATACAGGAAACAAACAATCTCAACCATTAGATACAAATAAATGAAGTCTTAATCCCTTTGTTGCTGCTGATAACTACATCAAATGATTGAACAAGATCACAACATTCCAGTCAGATTTATCTAGATACAAATAGATACAACGTAACACCATGCTTCTCTTTATTAGTAAAACAAACAACAATTATAGTAGCAACCATGGACACAGAAGAAAAGTATCCAAAATTTTGTCTTTACTAATTTTGTCTTATGTACATCGCGAACAGTACAGGATCTCACATGGTGTTTTGCTTTTTTTTTTTTAATCCCATTTCAGATTAAGAACAAAAACCCAAAATTAATGAACAAAACAACACAAGATAATCACAAGAACAAAAACTTCAACAGAAAGAAAATAAAAGGTAGCTAATAAGGCAGAGGATGAAAGGGCACAATAACAAACAAACACTTACAAGAAGACAGCTCAAAGAAATCAGCAAATGAAACCAGGTAGCTCAAAAGATGAGAAATTGATGTTGCAGCAGCTCCTTCCAAATATCTAAAATAAAAATGGACAAAAAGCAAGATGACCCAGAAAGGAAAATCGATGAAAGATTGGTTCTTTTGTTATCAGAAACTAAAAAAGATCAAAAACAGAAGACAGAAGAGAAGAGAAGAGCAGAAGGTGAGTGGAAGGGTGTTACGAGAGCCAAGTTTTGTGGTGCACCCAACACGTACACTCGATCTTGGCGCATGTGGTTAGACCACTAACTAACCACTTTC
>CATIWK010460072.1:0-13921 GCA_949634005.1 Mallotus japonicus
GTATGTATGAATTCTTTGAAATGGTGAATTTTGAGGCATAACCCTCCAAAACTAACCATAAGTTTTAAAATGATAACTATTTATTTTAAGTTTATAGTTTGAGCTCTTATTATAAAATTATAAAAATGAATGTATTGAATACTGACAAAAATAAATTTAATTTAAGCAAAATTTTCTTGTATTTTGATCATTAAATTCTGTTTATTTTGAAATTTGAATAAATAAAATAAAGTGGTATCTAATTCTTTCATTTTTTTTAACTTTCAAGTAAATTAAAACTCTTCAATGTTACATAATCCAAAAACATCCAACGTTTTTTTTTTTTATCATCTACTTAAACTTCTAATTAAAACTTATTCATTTGAATTTTTATTTTGAAAGTGAACACTCTACCACTAAGCTACAAAATAAATTCAATTAGACTTTTAATTAAAACTTATTCATTTGTATTTTTATTTTGAAAGTAAACACTCTACCACCAAACTACAAAATAAATTCAATTAAGCTTTTATTCAACGTAAAACCTCAAGTTGTTAAGTAGAAATATTCAATTGATATATAAGTTCACTTAATTTAATTTATGAAATCGATGTGAGATGTGAGATTAATTACTTTTAACACGACCCCTTAACACATGCTAGACTTGACTAGTATGTGGCACAATGGCCCAATAAGCTTGCATGGTGAAATTTATTTTTTTAAATACCGAGCCCGACCACGTAGTAAGAAGAAGGGAATTTCAATTAAGAACGATTGTGCGTTGTGTGGGAAGAATGTCTTTTAACATTGACGACAAATTTGACTAGCATGTGGCACAATAGCCCGATAAGCTTGCATGGTGGAATTTTTTTTGAATATCGAGCCCGACCACGCAGCGAGAAGATGGGAATTTCAATTAAGAACATGCGTTGTGCAGGAAGAATGTGTTCTAACATCGACGACAGCTCTGACACCATGTTAGAAAATTTGAAGTAAATGAGCCGAAAATACACCAATTAGACTTTTGTCCAACTTGAAAGTCAAAACTGTTAAGTGGAAGTATCCAATTGGTATATAAGTCCACTTAATCTAATTTATGAAACTGATGTAGGATTAATTGCTTTTAACAAACACTATATTAGTATGTCTAAAATTTACTTTTAAAATTAAATTAATTGTATTTAATATTGATTTTAACATCTTAAAGCTAATGATAATATTTTCAGTCAGCATTATACTTCAAATAAAAAAGAAAGACGCTCATCTCATAATAAATTAATACTCATGTTCAAATGTTTCTGAAATATATATTTACGTGATGTATATTTTGTGTAGCTTTTTTTTTTTTTTCTAACTACAGGTATTTGGAATACATTAAAATTTTTATTAATTCAGTCCGATCAAAATATAATTACAAAAATGATAAAAATCTCTCCACATCTAATTTGACGCAGTTGTATATATTATAACTCAAACTTAAAATATCTTTTAAGCAAAAATAACCCCTATTAAATAATTTCAAAGGTTGTTGATTAGCTCTCTTTTTTTTATGCCTGTAAAAATTTTGTCGAGCAAGTTACTGTTTGGTACTTTAAGGCAAGATGGAACCTTTTTTTTTATTATTATTATATATATTTGGAAGGCAAGATGGAACTTATCTATTCAAAATTTAACTAATAATCATTTATTAAGATATTTATATGCAAATTAAATTCTTATTATTTTTAATGTGAAATTGAGATGTCACAAATTTTTCCAGTTAAGCCTGTAATATGTTTCGTTAAATTAAAGTTCAACATTCATAATTCAGAATCTTGGCCCACTAAATAAGTCATGAATCCTAAAAAATGTTCATACAGAATCCTAAAAATGCTATTTTCAGTTTTGTTAAATTAACACCCAAATTTATCTATAAGGTATGATATAAATATTTATTTACACCATTGACAAAATATGTAAGTTAGCATACATATAATATCAAAGTGGTAAATTCATTAAAATACATGAAATAAAGTGATAAATTCATACAAATGCAGCCAGCTAAATCTCCTAATGTACATGTGTTTATATAATAAATAAATTGAAATGTTAATTTGGTAAAATTGAAAATATATGAAGTAAAATGATAATTCATACTTGCATATGCAATATGACCAATTATAATAGTTTTTTTTGAGGGAAAATTATAATAGTTTATTGAAGCTTTTATAAACCAAATATTTTAAAAAAAAATTTGAATTGGAATGTCGTAATATTGCAACTTAATCATACCTTTTTTTTTTTTCTAAATTGCCCACCAGGGTTAAATTCTACTAAAAAAAATGTATATTTTATATATAAGACAGAATACGGTATTGATTTTTGTTTTCTATAGCCATGAAATTTCTAAATTATAATTTCTTCTTTTTTCAAATAATTTACACGTCGGTATAAATTAATGCACATAAAATTCATGCTTGCTAAGAACATAAACCTTAAGCTTAACAAGCAATACATTAATAGTGTACTTTATATGATATATATATATATATATATATATATGGGAAAAGTACATTTAAGTACCATGTGGTTTAGGCCATTTTTAGATAGAAGATTGTGGTTTATTTCGTGACAAAGAGATACCCTACACTTTATGCCGTTAGCATATAACGGCATTTCTCTATAAAACCGTTACAGCTGCTGACGTAGCAAGGGCAAAATTGGACTTTCGCCCTTAATAGTCAGCTGGATTGTCTTTTTCTAATTTTGACTGACCCCACCTTGAAAAAACTACCCACCTTTTTGGATCAATTGGTTCTTTTTCTCAATCAACATTACAAAATAAAAATCCTATTCCTATCAAATACAATCAACATTACATAAATTTCTTCCATTTTCCTCATCAATTCCTCTTTGCTCGCCGCCCACTATGCAATCCACCTTCCTCGTTCAAAAACTATCAATTCCTTTCATCAATTCCCTATTAAATACTCGCTCAATCAGCTCACCCCTCTTCCTCCTCCCTCCTTGTTGTCGCTCAATCGCAGGCTACTGTAACTTCAGATGATGGTTCGGGTTTGTAAATGATTCGACAACAAAAGTCAGGTTCGGGTTTGGTTTGGTTTCAAGTCTGGGAGTGGGTCAGGCAATGGAGGTGCACATGATGGTGGGTATGGTGCAGGAAGTGGGATGGGGTTTATGCATAGGATTGATGAAGAAAATGGTAAAGATGAAGTTAGTGTTGATGGTTCCAAAAGAGGTGCAAAGGGTGATATATATCCAAGAAGTAAAAGCTATATTGTTGCTAAAAGAAGCTCTGGTTTTTAATGGGATTATTTCTTAGTTAGATTTCATATTTGGGAGAGGTAAATTGAATTTGGTTTTTGATTTAAAGTTATTGATCTTTCTTTATCTCTTCGGTTGGATGCAGTTCCTTTTCAAATATGTTGAACTAGATTTAATGCTTTCATAAGCAACTTCCCCATGAGGACTTTGAATTATTTTTTATGTTGCTTTGTAAGATCTGGTTCTGTAGAAATCAAGTTGTTCATGGCAAGCAGGTTCAACATGTGTCCATTATAGGAGCTTTAGCTCATTCTCAGCTTCTTGCTTTTAAAGAAGCAGCTGCCCGAACAACAACATGATCACCTTAAACCAATTCTTCACATGATCATTGGTCTCCACCATTAGATTCTCATGTTAAGATGAATGTTGATGCAGCAACTTGCTTCCGAAGTCAAACTGCTGGATTAGGAGTAATAATTCGTGATGATGAGGGTCAAGTTTTGTTATTAGCAGGCCGAGTTATTCCATTGGCCGATCATGTTGAGATCCTTGAAGCACAGGCTCTTCTATATGGTCTTCAATTGGCTAAAGAAGCTTGCTTTAATTATGTGGAAGTGGAATTAGATTGTTCTTTGGTTATTTCAAGATTGCAGCAGTCCACTAATGATTTATCAGCTTTTCATTTGATTCTGGAAGATATTAAGTTGTTATCCTTGTCTTTTAATTTTATGTCTTTTAATTATGTCCCCATAAACATTAATAGAGTTGCTCATTCCTTAGCTAAGTGGGCACTTGGTCAGGATTCAGATATAATCCTTATGGTCCATTCTCTCTATTCTGCTAGAGGATTTTTCCTCTGCTTGATGTTTTCTTTAATGAAATGTCTTTGTTATCAAAAAAAAAAAATGAAAGTTTCCTTTTGATTTCAAAAAAGAATCAAGTACTGCACTTTAATATAATTATATAATTAATATATAATTAAATAATAATAATAATAATAATAATAATAATAATAAATATAATAAAACTATATAAAAATAAAATAATATTATTAAATAAAAAATGTTAAGCCATATAATTAAGGCATGCTTGGATCAATGGAAGAAGAATAAAAAGGTAGGTAGTTTTTTCAAGGTGGGGTCAGTCAAAATTAGAAAAAGACAATTCAGCTGACTATTAAAGGTGAAAGTCCAATTTTACCACTGCCACGTCAGCAGCTGTAACGGTGTTACAGAGAAATGCCGTTATATGCTAACGGCGTAAAGTGCATGGTATCTCTTTGTCACGAAGCAAAACATAGCCTTCTATTTGAAAATAGCCTAAACCACAAAGTACTTAAATATACTTTTTCCTATATATACATATATGTATACATATATATATATATATATATATATATAATGGTGTACACTGACCGAGAGTTTTAGTGAAAGAAAGTTCTCTCTTTTTCAGTGGGTGTCTTTAGTGGTTTGGCTAGTTGGTGGTTTTGGCCAAAATCTACCTTTTTTTGTTCTTCCTTTTTCTTCCATGTTCTTTCTTTTTTTTTCTGATTTTATCATCTAAATAACATGCATTTAAAGCTTTCTCTCAAACCCTTCAAGTTTTTTGTTATTTTAGTAGATCTTAGTCTAGATCTATAAATTCAGATGAAGAGAATAAGTTTTTTGAAGATGATTGAAGGAGAAATGAATCAGAGGAAGAAGAAGATGAGGAGCATGAGCAGCCGATAGCCTCAGTTGAGGAGGATCTGTGGTGGATGCAACCTCTCTCTGGTTATCTTCTTCAGTCTTTTTAGTCTAGTAATGGCTTGTTCTTCATTCATTCAGACCAAAGAGCAACTATGTTTCATGATCTTCTTTTTGTGTAGCTTGTTTTGGTCTTGTTGACTTTTATGTATAAGTGAAGTGGTTACTGAATTAGTAACCCCAAACACGTTGGAATGGACTTTTAGATCAAGTCCTATATTTTGAGTTTTGGTGTTTTTACTGCGATTGTAACAAACCCTATACTACTTCAATTTTCTGTAATGAAAACTTAAATTTCCAATATATATATATATATATTGGATTAACCAATAAAGTATATAGGTTGGTATGACATTGTCAACCAAGAACAATGTGATTGGTATCAGAGCCTGGGGGGGATTGAGTGATTTCTACAGTTTTTGTTTCCATGTTATGAATAGTGTCTATAGGATGTTGTTACAGTGAGTCCTTTGGTCACTTGTGGTCTCGGTCGTAAGTCCCTGTGAGGCAGTAAACCCGTTGGTTTAGCCCGTGAGTTGTAGCTATAATTTCTTTCTATATCCTCTAGTCTTACCATGTATCCTATCTTCGGTAGAACCACTTCTTCTTCTTCTTCCTCTACTTCCTCTTCTGCTAAAGTTCAAAGGAATCTCGTCAGTAGTGATGAAATCACTATTGAAGACTTTGACAAATGCATTAATGATTTCAAACTCACAGATTACCATAAAGACCATGTCTATAAGACCCCTAGACTAAATCTCTTCAAATCTTATTATATTATCAAGACTGAAGAAAGAGATATCCAGTTATGTAAAGCAAAAGATGACGTAAAACTTTTTTCCTCTACCTCTCTAGATAAACATAAAGCAAAAGGTTTTCGTTATATTCATATAGGCCTTGTTCAGGTTGGTATAAAGCCCCTAAACAGAGAAGGATTAAACACCTCTATCATTACTGCTCTTAGGGATAAAAGGTTCAAAGACTTTGAGGATTCCCTCTTAGGAACCATAGAGTCCAGTCTTTGTAAAGGACCTATATCATTTGACCGTTATCCAAACTTTATGGTTTCTTTAAATGATGAAAATTTATTAAAGTTTTTGGTTTTATAGATTCAGACCCATAACTCTAAAATGGAGGATGGATTTATTCCCATTGCATTAATTTTTAAAGTTCAATATAAAGCCATGATGTCTGCCTTTAATACTAAAAGTTGATTTCATAGCAAAAAGGGAGAAACTCTTCTTCTCCAAACATATATGACCAAAGCTAATGTGGTTATTCCTAAACCTATCCAATGGAATCAGATCACACTTCCCCAAGACTGGATCTTGGAAGGTGCTACTGAGCCAGAACCTAAAGTTTCTGAAACTTCTGCCCCAAATACTCAAATAAAGCACGTAACCCAGTTCCAAGATGGAAGAGTAAAAATTAGTTTTGACAGAAGATCTTCTAGCTCTAGATTTTCTGATGCTTCATCATCAGAATCTATAGATCTAAGAAGGTTATCTCAGATACCCTCTGTCATAAATCTTCCATTTAGAGATCAGCCTTACCACAACCTTGATCTACCAAAAGTCATCAACCTACCTTATACAGAACAAGCTGATATCCATCCAAACCTCCTACCAGTTATAAATCTACCTTACACATCTTCAGCCAGATACTCTACATCTGACTTACCTTCAACATCCCTCAGAAATATAGATCATTGTACCAATATAGGCAGACCAGTCTATACCGAGCCTCAACTAGAAATAAAGTCCCCTACTGCATCTGCTATAACAGAAAATCTAGCTCCCCATGAGCTAAATACTATAGATAAAGAATTTATTCCTGATAAAGCCCTTTTGCATCAAGATTTTTATGCATCTCATAATTCAGAAAAACGAACTTGGTTTTTCAAGCATTTTCTTGATAAGAGAAAAAATATACAAAACCTCTTTTATGATTTTGCGAAAGAAAATAAAGTGAACATATTGTTTTTTGACTGGTTTGAACTCCATGCTTCGGAAAATAATATTTCTTAGCCTTTTAAGGATTTAAATCCTATTACTATCAGAAAGAAAGTAACAGTTTGGGAAACAGTAAATGGTTAAAATATAGAGTCCGAAAATCCTCCTCTTCGATTGATCAAACTTCATGTAGGAGATGAGACCATAGATGCTCGTCCTTACAAAAAACTGCAGGATAGTGATGCTCAGAACCTTAAGAATTTAGTGGATCAGAATAACTTTACCAATGCCCATCTTAATAGCATAGGTAAACAATTATCCAGGATAGAAGGCCAATCCCAAAATTCTATAGCACCTTTGCCTTCAATTACTATAAATAAAAAATTAAAGAATCCCATGTTTAAACCATACCAATTCTCTAGCAATGCTCAATAAGAAATTAGACATTCTAAATCTGAATTCTTGGAAGCCGTTAGAGAACAACTTAGTAGACTAGGACCATCCTCCTCTACTAACCCTATAGCACCAGACACCCCATAATTTGTTAACCAGAATGTCAGTGTCCTTGATAAAGTCTATCAATCCCAATCCGAAGATGATGTGTTCCAGGAACAGTCTCCTAAAATTGCTAAACTTCACTGGCAAAATAATCAGTCTTTCCATTCAGGATATACTAAAGGCAACTATCCAAAGCTTGAGATGGGTGACCAACCCAGTATCTTGGTCCAGCCAAAGTTTAGTGCCAGTTCTGTTTACGAATGGAACATTGATGGAATGTTAGAATGCCAAATTCTGAACTCTTTACAGCAAATGACCATGGCCTTCAATGCCTACAAAACCCAAACAGGAACCTCTGATTGGTCTATAGCAGAACTCATCATAGCTGGGTTTTCCGGACAACTGAAAGGATGGTGGGATTACCATCTCACAATCCAATAGCAAACAGATATCCTATATGCTATCCAAAAAGATGAAGAAGGTCTACCCATTTTAGACTCTTTAGGAAATACTATTCAAGATGTTGTGTCAACTCTTATATTGACCATAGTACTGCATTTTATAAGTGATTCCTCTCATCTTAAAGATAAGAATTCTGACCTGCTATCCAACCTTAGGTGCAGAAAGCTTAGTGACTTCCAATGGTATAGATTCACTTTCCTTACTAGGGTAATGCTTAGGGAAGACTCTAACCAACCTTTCTGGAAAGAAAAATTCCTTACAGGTCTTCCAACCCTTCTAGGAGAACGAGTAAGAATTACCATTAGACAAGCTTTTGGTTCACATATCATTCCTTATGATCAGCTCACCTATGGTGAATTGATCAGTACCATATAGAAAGAAGGTCTAAAGATCTGTCAGGACTTAAAACTCCAGAAACATTTAAAGTGGGAGTTAAAAAAGTCCAAGAAGGAATTAGGAACTTTCTATAAACGGTTTGATTATAGTTATACCCAAGACCAAACCTGTAAAGGAGATTGTAGTAAGAAATCCTCTTCTAAGAAATTTTCTAAATCTAGAAAATTTCATAAGAAAAAGACCTTTGAGGAACCTTACTATAAAAAGTCCTCCTCCAAAAAAGATAAAGCCTCCGAACCCAAGAAAAAGAACTTGAAAGATGTCACTTGCTATAAATGTGGCAAAAAAGGACATATTTCCAAATACTATAAAGTTTCCAAAACACTTCAGCAACTTGACTTAGAAGACGACACCTTGGCAAAACTCTCAACTTTGCTGGTAGAAACTTCTGAGTCTGAAACCACTTCTTCCGAAACAGGATATCCTCAGATAGATGAAATAGCAACCACTTCCTCTTCTCAATCAGAATCAGAAAATTAGCTCTGAAGGAAAGCATTTAAATATGCTAACTAAGGAAGAAACTCTGATTCTTGATGCCATTCAGCATATCAATGATCCTGATGTGCAAAAGAAATACCTTGAATAGCTCAGGTTATCTTTAGAAAAGGAACCAGAACCTCTAAAAACTGAGCTACCTTCAACAAGTCCTAGTATGTATGATCTTACCACCATCTTAAATAGGAAAAAACTTGGTAAGAAACCAATAGGAGATGTTCAGGTTCTTCAATCTGAGATAAAGACCATAAAGACTGAAATAAAGCAACTTAAAGAAAAAAAAAAAGGATTTTGATCTAATCCAATTTCTTGTCACTAAATTAGCTGAAGACACTAGTGATAATGATGAAGCTAAAAGTTTAGAGCCATAATCCTTTTCCAATATAGATAAAGTTCCTGATGATTTCCTTTGTGCTCTAAGCCAGATCACTTCTAGAAAATACATTGTAAAAGTTTCCCTTCTCTTTGACAAAGATTTTCAATTTGATACTGTTGCTCTATTTGACACAGGAGCTGATTTAAGTTGCATAAAGACCAGTGTTGTTCCAAAACGTTTTCAGAAAACTACCCGTGAAAGACTCTCTTCTGCTAATAGCTCTAAAATGAATATTGATGGAAAAACAGAAGCTAGTATTTTAAATAATGGTTTTTCTCTAAAAACTTATTTTCTTTTGGTTTCTAACATCAGTTATTCAGTAATCTTAGGGACACCATTCATTAATTTGATAACTCCCTATTTGGTTACTCATGAATCAATAGATTATAAAGATGAAAAAGTTTTTATTTCCTTTCCTTTTTTAGAAAAGCCTAGAACTAGACAACTAAACTTTGTTAAAGCCCATTCTATTTACAAAAATTAGATAAATCTTATGATTAAAAGTAAAGAAAATTATTTATTTGATTTAAAGCAAAATGTTCATTTTCAAAGGATTGAACAGCACCTTAAAACTGATTTAATAAAACAGAAGATTTGTGATCTACAAAAAATTATTATTAAACAAGTATGTTCTGATTTACCAAATGCTTTCTGGAAAAGGAAACAACATATTGTTGATTTACCATATCAATCCGGATTTGATGAAAGAAATATTCCTACTAAAGCTAGACTAATTCAGATGAATGCTGAATTAGAACAGCACTGTAGGAAAGAAATCGAGGACCTGCAGTTCAAAGGATTAATTTCCAAATCTCGGTCCCCTTGGAGTTGTGCAGCTTTCTATATTAATAAAGCTTCTGAAATAGAAAGAGGTACTCCTAGGCTTGTAATTAATTACAAACCTTTGAATACAACTCTAAAGTGGATACGGTATCCAATTCCTAATAAAAAAAATCTTTTGCAAAAGCTTCATTCTGCATTTGTATTTTCAAATTTTGATATGAAATCAGGTTTTTGGAAAATATAAATTCACAAAAAGCACCATTACAAAACTGCCTTTACAGTCCCCTTTGGACAATATGAGTAGAATGTAATGCCTTTTGGTTTAAAAAATGCACCTTCAGAATTTCAGATAATAATGAATGATATTTTCAATCCTTATTCCACGTTTTGTATTGTTTATATTGATAATGTGCTAGTTTTTTCAAACTCCTTTGAACAACATTTCAAACATTTGAGAATTTTTCTCTATGTTATTAAAGCTTCTGGTCTTGTTATCTCTGAAAAAGAAAATATCTCTTTTCCAGACCCGAGTCAGATTCTTAGGGCATTATATCTGTTAAGGAACGGTTGTTCCAATTGAAAGATCCTTAGAATTTGCCAATAAGTTCCCTGATAAAATCCTTGACAAAACCCAACTGCAGAGATTCTTAGGAAGTCTAAACTATGTCTTGGATTTCTGTCCAAATATAAATAGAATTGCCAAACCTCTTCATAATAGATTAAAGAAGAACCCAGTCCCCTGGACAGAAGAACATACTAAAGCCATTCAACAAATAAAGAAACACATTGTTGAAATACCTTGCCTTCATATAGCTGATCCAAACCTCTCTAAAATTGTAGAGACTGATGCTAGTGATCTAGGCTATGGTGGTATTTTAAAACAAGTGCAAAATGGGCGGGAATTAGTTGTTCAATATACTTCTGGACCTTGGAATGATACCCAGAAAAACTACTCTACCATCAAAAAAGAAATTCTTTCTATTGTTCTCTGCATTTCAAAATTTCAATCTGATCTGCTAAATCAAAAGTTTCTGCTTCGAATTGATTGCAAATCAGCTAAAGAAATTTTACAAAAAGATGTTCAAAATATTGCATCAAAACAGATTTTTTCCAGATGGCAAGCTATTTTGAGTATCTTTGATTTTAACATAGAATTTATTAAAGGAGATGAGAATTCTTTGCCAGACTTTCTGACAAGAGAATTTTTACAGAAAAAATAAAGATGCCTTGCAAAAAGAAAGATAAAGAAAAAATTGAGACTGAAACTGTTGTTCCTGATAAAGTCCCACCTACCTTTTCTGCTGAAAAACCAATAAAGTCTTGGTATGACATTGTCAACCAAGAACAAAGTAAAGATGACACCTCCAAAGCTCTTGAGATCCAGCAATGGGTTGAATCCATCTCTAAAACTCTAGAACTTCTTAAAGCAATTCAAGCAACTCTAGCGCCTCCTGCTTTTGAGAAACCAAGCATTTTAGGCCTCCCAATGCCCTCTGGTAAAGCCTCTCCACTGATTTCCAAAACAGAGAAAGGAGACTCTTCCTCTTCAAAAACCCTTTCTCAAAGTGATTTAAATATTGTGTCTACTCAAAGTAGTTCACAAATTTTTTTTATCACAATAAAAAATTAAAGCCTCTGAATTTCTTATCAAAACCAACTTTCAAAATATCTTAACTATCGAAGATGGTTTTTATCATAAAGATCCTTTCATTTCTTTGCAAAACCATTTTCCAAAAAATTGGTTTTTTAAACCTTGGGATCTTTCCAAGCCCCAAGAATATTATCAAACCATTTTAGAATTTTCTGGCTCTGCAGAATTCAAACACTTCTAGCATAAAAGGCTCCCATGACCCTTCATATTCTACCTATAAAATCTTTAAGGTTTTTCACCCCAAGGATTGGAACCAAGAGCTCTTTAGACCTAAAGCTTTCCCTGTAAATTTCCAAACCAAGCTTCACTTCTGCCGCACATTTTCCTATTAGGACTATGAACAAGCATGGTTTAATACCTTTCTTATCCAAAACAATTATAGAACTCATTCATGGTTATTTTTCCTCAGTGATCATACTAATATTTCAAAATTCCCAGCATAGTTTACCAGATGGTGGAATAACTATGGTCCCATTCCTGACATTTTCCCTCCTGATATCCATAATGGTTTTGATCTCTTCGAAACTCATTACAAACCCTCTTCTCTTGAGAAAAAATTTTCTCCTTTATGCCTTTATTGCACAAAATTCTTCGTCCCTTAGGTTTCCCAATGGTACCTTGATTATAGTACTAATACTGGCATTATAGTTCTTTAAAGAAAATTCAAAGTAAAATGGTGGAATTCTTACAAAATTCCAAACAAAATTTCTAAAAGTTCTATAGTAAACTGGCTACAACGACATGGATTTTTTGGACCTTCTCCTTCATAGTCCAACTTCCTTGCTCAGAAATCACATGCTAGTGCTCTCCTTGCTTCAGCAAAAACAGAAAAAGAATACTTCAACATTATGCAACAATGGTCCAAACCAGAACTTCTTCTTTTGCCAATTCCAACATATCTGAAGAATCAGAACCCTTCATAAACTTGGGTAATGATAATGAAGACGATTGCTTTGGAATTTTCCCTTCTATTAAGCCCACAGGCTTGTAAAGCCCTGTATTAAAAAAAAAATTTTGTTTTAGCCCGATGGACTGAAAATCCTTTTGGACAGCCCATGCAAAAGTTAGGATGTTATTAAAAATATATATATATAATATTTTGATACTTATTTTTACTTTCCAGGTCATCACTCTTGGGACACTCTCGGGCAACACTCAGGAAAATTTGACTTTTATGTCAAATATTTCCCTCCTGCTTCAGCCCAGGTCCCACTTCACTCTATTTCTCCACATGGCTGGGGCCCTGGCTTCCAATTTCAGGACCTGGTGGGAGTACTTTCTCTAAATTCAAAACGCACTCAAGACAGAGGATAGATGTATTTCCCACCAATCACGGAGTCATCAAGAATCTCACATGGCTTGGTCCCTCCTGCCACAACTCTTGGCCCCTCCTGAAGAATCTCGTGCTTCTATAGCAACCTCCTCCAAGATTTCTATATAAAGGAGCCCCCTCCTGCATTTGAAAGACATAACACAATTTTAGATATAGTTTTTTAGAGAGTTGATAAGTTTATCTTTCCTCTCTAAGCTTAAAGCTTGTAATAGTTAAAATTGTTCTCACTTACAAAGTTTCAGTATAGTTTCCTGTAATCCTCAGCTTTTGAATAAAGAACTTCTTGTATCTCCCTTTACTCGGATTAATAAAGATCAAACTTTCAGTAAGCTCTTCTTACTTATGTTTTAAAGTTCTTTTATTATTTATTTATCTTTAAAAATTTATTTATCTTTCTTCCTTTCAGTATTCTAAGTAACAGAACGTATGCTCTGTGCTTCCCTAAGAAATTAGGATCCTGCACACCAAAAACTCTGTGAAAGCTTTGTTGCATTTTAGTCCGGTAACCTCTGTGTCTAGCCTATGACTAGAGCGTGAGACCGGTACAGTGATTTAATATCATCATTTACTCTTCCTTTGATCCTTTGAACAGTACCCTTTAATCCTTGGCCGTCTCTGGTGTGTGTATATATATATATATATATATATATATATTTATTTATTTATTTATATGGCTGATATATTATGCAAACAAATAAAATCACAACCGTCAAATTTAATAAATGATAAAATAAAATTTATCACACAATTATAGTAATAGAATTTAGCTAGTTATAACTCTAAAAACAAAATTAAAAAAATAAAAATAAAATAGAAATCATGCTCAAAGTTGTGAGATCAATATGTAGAGAGCACCTCAACTCTATGATTTTGCAGAATAGGGAACTTTGTGAGATCAAATATGTAGAGAGCTAGCTAGAAAATTTCAAATGGACTAGTTCTTCTAAAAGTTGAAAACTTGTAGATGTTTTCTACAACTTTGTGGTT
>CATIWK010460093.1:0-13054 GCA_949634005.1 Mallotus japonicus
ACCCAATTGGAAGCCTATGGCCCTTTGAAATTTGGGGAATGGACATCTTAGGACCATTCCCAGTCTCCACATCCCAGAAGAAGTTCTTAATTATAGCCATTGATCACTTCACCAAGTGGGTGGAAGTAGAAGCGGTCCCAACAATCACAGAAGCGCGAATTCAGCACTTCTTTTGGAAGAAGGTAATCTGCAGGTTTGGCATACCTCATACTTTGATCACAAATAATGGAAGGCAGTTTGATACTGAGAAATTCAAGACATTTTGCTCAGATTTAGGAATCAAGCTCAAATTCACCTCAGTAGATCATCCACAGATAAATGGACAGACAGAGGTTACTAATCGAATCATCATGTAAGGCTTGAAGAAAAAGCTAGATGAGAAGAAAGGAAATTGGGTGGAAGAACTCAACAACGTCATTTGGGCATACAGAACAACACCCAGAAGTTCAACAGAAAAAATACCTTTCAGATTGATATACGGAATGGATGCAGTAATTCCAGTGGAAATTGGGTCAGCAAGCTACCAAGTAACTGAAGAATTAAACACAGACATCAATAATCTAAATGCTCAGATATGCTTAGCTTTGCTTGAAAAACGAAGGGAGCAAGCATCTATTGTTTCAAAAGCCCAGAAATTAAGAATTGTTGGATACCACAACAAGCATGTCTGACCAAGGCAGTTCAAAACCGGAGACTTAGTACTAAGAAGAGCGAATATTAGCAAAGGTAGTTCTGGGATAAGCAAACTCGGACCCAACTGGGAAGGCCCTTATCAAGTCATAGAGAAAACTTCTAAAGGTGCATACAAGATACGAGACATGCAGGGGAAGGAATTGCCTAGATATTGGAACTCAAATAGTCTGAGAAAGCATTATCAATAGGAAAATTGTACTTACATAAAGGAACATACTCTGAGATAATAAAAAGTACTTCTTCTATTCATAAAAGTCCTTACATCAATACAAAAAAAAAATAACAACAACAACAAAAAGAGAAAGAATGCATTTAGGCATTTGCCTCAGGATCAGGCAAGGAACTTTCTGGGAGAGGAAGGTTGACATTCTCAAGCAGTTGACCCTCAAAAGAAGCATCAGTGGCAATAGCACCAGATATTGAACTCTCTTCAGCACTTTTGGGATCTGTCGAATGCTCAGCACCAAATTTCTTAGTAACAACAACAGTAGTCTTCTTCCTAGCCACAGTTGGATTCTTTTGTTGCTTAGGAGCAGACTTTCTTGCAGCTTCCTCCTTGGCAGCCAGCTTGCCTAAATCACTGAAGGATAGTTTATCCAGCTTAGAGAAGTCCAGACCACTGTGTTGAGCAAGTAACACCTTTCGGGATTCAGCCTTGTAAGCATTAACGAATCCCTTCACCATCTTTTGGTAAGATTTCAATTCATCACTCTGAGCTTGCTTCTCTTCAGCCAGCTTCTCCTTCAGATCATTCAGCTCGGAGTCTTGCCTCTCAATCTTCTCAGAGAGCTAAGCTTGTGAATGCTCGAGCTCTTGGATTTTCTTATTTCCGGACTCCACTTCAGACTTAGCTTTAGCTTGCTCAATCTTAGCAATCTCCAAAGCTCGCTTGCTTGCATCAAGCCTTTTTTCATATTCAAGGGCAATGGAGCTCAACCTTTCTTCCTTCAAATTATTCTCACTCTCCAGAAAGAACTGATTGTCCTTCCACGGCAATAACCCTTGTGCAAGCTTAAAGAAAAAAATGCTTAAGAAACTTCTTGGCTGATAAAACATCATAATACAAAGGGGAAGAAACATACCTTAAGAGTGTGAGCAATCAAAGCCTTGGGTAGCTCATCTTGGTCCACAACCATCCAACGAAGAATATCCTTCGGCAGACGTAGAGATTTAGCATACTAATCCAGAACCTGGCCATTTTGGATGCTCGAAGGGCTGGTTTTTTACAGTATCCACTTTCTTATGTCTGGGCATCCGGGTATCCGGGGTCACTTGATATAAAGCCCGGTCCCCTCTATCAGCTCCTCCTCATCTGCAGTATCATCCCGAGGACGTTTCTTTGAAACATCAGTGGCTGGCACTTGAGCTTGGCTTCTCACCAGATCATCAGCACTGGAGGAAGGTGCATTGAAAACAATTTGAGGTTCTTCCTCTTCAGTAAGGTCAGTCACCCCTAATGATTGATCCTGAGCATATGTTGGCTCATCATCTGAGAAATCCATCCCGTCCGAAAATTTTAAAAAGTTAGCCATCTACAAATAAAAGAAAACACAAAAATTAGAAAAATACCTTATAAAGATTAAAACATACCATCATTGCTCGTCCTAGGGTTGCCCGGATATTTTCTCCAGATATAATGTTGTGAGAACATCTCAGCAGATATACTCTCCATTATACTCCATTCATGAAGAACCTTTATTACATTTACTTCTTTATCCGAGAATCTCCTGGGTCTCAGAACCCGGAAGTAATCCTCCACCCATTGACGTTAGACATCAATGAAATCCATTGGATGCTCGACTATAAAGAATCGATGCCTCCAGGTTTTGGGCAAGTCGGGCAATTTTACAAAGAAGCTGTGTTTGGGCACAGCTGACAGCGAGAAGGTCAATTCTCCCGTCTTCTTAGCTAAACTATACATGTACCTAAATTATGATAAATCCGGAGATCTATCCATTCTATGCATTAATTCTATATACCCAGTCAAGATACGGTAACTATTAGGATGGAGCTAGCCAGGGGTGATCAAACAATGGTTCAGGAAGGCTCTAACAAAGGGATCTAAGGGAAATCTCAAATCCCCCTCCATCTGATCAGCATAAACTACTATCTTACTCATCTCATACATTGGCGTATGAGCCTTAAAATCCCTACCCACAGTGTGCAGTTTGAATTCCTGGGGAATGTCAAAGCGCCTCCTAAACCACTTCAATATACTATCATCTACCCTAGATTCAAAGATATCAGATTTTACCTGCTCTCTCGGAGGCATATTATTTATCAGAGGATGAACACAACAAGCTAAAGGGAAAGAAAGAAGTAATCACCTGGAAAAATGTATAATCCGATGATAAGTGCAGGAGCAACAATGCTTCACAGAAACAACTCAATCGCAGAGGAACACAAGCGCAAATCAATTTTATAGGAAGAAGGCAAAAGTGGGGTTTTGCACATTTCTCTCTCTTTTTATATCCAATGAAGAACTTTTGAAAGGACTACAATTACCCTTGTGTCAACAAGTCTAAAGACCACGAAGCAAAGGTATTACAATCATCTCACTCTGACATTAAAGAGCCATCATTAGTGCAATTCTCTATGCACTATCCCCTCAACAGTCACGACTGTTTAGCTGTAGATTCGCCATCCAACACTTCACGTCTTCTGACACATGAACAGACGACGGTTTGAAAATCAAAAAGGCATCTCAAAAGAAACGCTAATTAAATGCCAGCACCTTCCTCAGATCCTCGGGTCACTATGTTGCACCGAACATCTCAAAGATGAGTATATATGGAAACTCGCATCCTCGGGTCGCTATGTTGCACCGAGCATCTAAAAGTCTAATGACTGAAGCTGGCACTCTTGAGTCACTATATTGCACCAAGCATCTAAAAGTCCAGTGACTGAAGCTGGCACCCTCGAGTCGCTATATTGCATCGAGCATCTAAAAGTCCAGTGACTAAAGCTAGCACCCTCGGGTCGCTATGTTGCACTGAGGTTAAGTCTCCGGACGCCGAGCATCAAATTCTAGCAACTGAAACTAGTTCCTAGGTCACTATGTTGCACTGGGGTTAATCAAGTCGAAGTAGGCACCCTCAGGTCACTTCGTTCACTGAGGTTCAGAAACTCGGTTTGTTTCATTAACAACCGAGCATCTATAAGCCCAGCTGGCAAATCTTTGCTATTATATTCTACTCTTAGGACTTTGAAGACTCAGTACCGAGCATCCTTACCAAACTTTGACTGAGGCTGGCCACCTCAGTCACCCTTTCGGCACCAACACAGATCATCATCTTTCTTCAAGTAATCTTGGATATAAATATCCGAATAGACTTGCGGGGGGAACTCTTGATGCACCACAAGTATATTCCTATTCAATTCATACTTTATTTTCTATTAAGAATGTTACTTGCAGGGCAAGGATGCCCAATCCTTATAGGAAAAGGAGTCCTTCTTTAGGAAGAACCCCAGATTAAGAAGGATACTCCCCAAATATTCCCCAAATAAGAGGGAGTACGTAATGCAAGAGGAATCTCATTCCTCCTAGGTTTGCATATCTCATTCTCTATAAATACTGCTCACTTCTCCCCTCATTATTCATTCTATTCTTTTAGGCCATTACTCTCTCTTTATCTCTCTAGATTCTCTCTCTACTCTCTCTGACTTAAGCATCAAAGGGTTTGTGGGGGCAACTCCACATCTCACCTTGCCTCTTTGTTGATTGCTTGACCACAAGACTCGGAGGTTCCGAAAATCAAGTTATCAAGTATAATACAATTGTTCTATTTTTTTTATTTAAATTTATCTATTTTTTAAATATAAAAATTTGAAATTTAAAATAAAAACTAAAACTATCTTCATCAATTTTAAAAACTATTGGAAACCAAATAATAACTATTTTTATCAATACATTTTCAAAAATATTTTTTCTCTATTTATAATTTTATATATAATATAGATATTTTATATGTATTAAAGATTATGTAAAATTATATAAATTAAACTAATAATAAGAATACAAATTTTAAATATTAATCATAATTCATATGCAAAATGTAGTACATTATAAGTAAGAATTTTTTTTATAACATATTAACATATGAATCTTGTACAAATTTAATAATTTATGTATTTATTTAAATTTGATAATAAAAATAATATAATTATTTTATTTTTATTTAAAATTATCTAATTTTTAAATATAAAATTTTAAATTTTAAAATACAAACTAAACTATCCTCTTCAATCTTAGAAAACTTTTAAAAACTAAATTAACACTATTTTTGTCAATACATGAAAAATAAATGTCAATTTTCATCCAAAAATGTTTTCACTCTATTCATATTTTTATATATAGTATAGATTATGTTAACTAAAATGAAATGATAATTATACCCTTCAATAAAATATAAATTATTTAGAGATAATTATTATGTATCCCCCCTAATTTAACTATATGATAATACTTACCTCTTAAAATTTAATATATATATATACTTTTGTCAATTTTTTTTGTTAAAATTATTGTTAAATAAGAATAAATATTAACATTTAATTTAAAAGGTGGTTCAATCATAAAAAAAAATAACTTTGAATAATTTAATTAAAAAAACCCAATAATTTGAACCGACAATTTAAATAAAAAATAAATTTTAAAGCTAATAGATTTATACTTGATTAAAATTTTTATGCAATATAGATATTTCATGTGAACATATACATATATATATATATATATATATATATATTTAAAATTGAAAATAATTAATTAAAATTTTGGCTAAATTAAAGTTAAAATTAGGATTTTTTTTCTTAATGTTAGAGGGGAAATAGTATAATATAATTAATCAAATACAGGGGCAAATAATAATTACATTTTATACTAAAGGTTATTTTAGTAATTTGCTATTAGTTAACGACAATTTTAATAGAAAACTTAATTGAAAGAATAAATAGTGCAATTTTTCAAATCAAAAAGATGAAAAAAAAATATAATTTTTAAAAGTCAAACACCAAATAATATAATATGGTAAAATAAAGGGGGCAAATAGCATTTAACTCAATCTATAATAATAATAATAATGATGATGATGACGACGATGACGATGTACGAAGAAAGGAAGACAGGCAAATTTACTAAAATATTACCGCTTATATAAAACTTGGATTATTTAGTCTTTTACTAATAATTAAAAATATAATTTTAATTTAATTGAGAGTATTTTTTTCATTCCAATTATATTCTCTAATAAATTAAAATTTTAATTCTAATTTAGCTTAAAATATCTTTACTAATCTAATTAGGTTAGTTTCTATTTTATCTGCGTAGCTAATCTTTTTTTTTTTTTTTCTGTTTATGATACGAAAGAAATAAATCATGACCATTGCTATTTTTACATAATATTATGCATTACCGAACTTTTGAAGGCTTAAATTTCTTCATCATCATTTGAAACATGTCGAAAAAATTATAAAAATTGAACTATGAGAATTATTAGCTAGAAATTATATGGAAGAAGAGTGGTTATTTGATTGTTGCTGAAGGTGAAGTAGAGCAGAGAAGGCAAGTGATTTGTTTTATTTGGAATTTGAATGAATTAGGGTTTTGATTTCCTCTATCTAATTAGAGAAATCAACATTGCCTCAGTTTGATAGTTCAGAAGATAGAATCAAAGCTCACCTAATTAGATTAGTAAAGATATTTTCAGCTAAATTAGAATTAAAATTCTAATTAACTTTTAAATTTTATTAGAGGTAAAATAGAAGTTAACATAATTAAAGAGGATCATATTTTTAATTAAATTAAAATTATATTTTTAATTAGTTTATATTTTTATTAGTAAAAAACTAAAATTATATCTTTGAGCCTAGGGTCAGTGGTATCAAATATAATCAGTTTAGGGGCAAACTACAATTAAAGGTGTGGGGAAGCTATTCTGCAATACAAACATTTGTATTTATACAAACCGTTAAATTAATACTTATTTAATTATAGTCATTGATACATTTTGTAGGTATTAATACACAAAGATAATCAATAGTTGTAATTAAATAAAAATTAGTTCAACAGTTATAATTTCATTTGTATAAATATAAAATATTTGTACCATAGTAAGAGCTTATAATAATATAATAGAATAAGAAGAAATAGAGGGATTAAAATAAAAATATATATATTTGAGGTTTAAAAATAAAATTTGCTTGGAAATTTTAAAGTAATTTATTAAAAAAATTGTAGAGGAGAGGGCGAAGCAATTTGTGCATACTCAAGTAGTTCAGTAATGGATCAGTCTTATGTTACTTCTGTTTATGCCAGTCCAACTCGATGCATCAGAAAATTCCTTTAGATCGAGCTTGATAGGCTGGCCAAGCAAGCAATGAATTGTGGCTTCTAAATGGGGATTTTAACGCTTTACTACATTCAAACGAGAAGAAGGGGGGTCAGGATTCCATTACTTCAACTGTAGTGAATAGGCCATAATTCCTGATCTTAGCTTCAAATGATCCAAAGGGGGGTCAGGATTGCAAATGAAATAGATGCGACTATTAAGAAGTCCAGTGCTTGCCTGGTGGCCAAGTGCTCAAAGGTGTGGGTGGAGGTTAGGGGTTCAATCCCCCCCCTCCCCCCTAAACCTCCCCCACTAAATCCTTGGAGCCCATGTGTCCCAAGGTACTTAAATGTTGAGTTTCCCGCCTAGGGCTGGCTAGTTCCAGCCATGGGGCTGGCTCCGTTTAGAAGTTAAGGGTGTTAATCCTCCTCCACTTCCCTAAAAAAAAAAAGTCTAGTGCTTGATGTGGAGGTGAAGAATGCTAATATGAAGCCCCTCAAAGCTTTGGTCCTGATGGAATTTATGTTATTTTTTGGTATAATACATCCGCAGACACCTGAACTATCACAAATTTGTCACTTTGACACCTGAACTTTGATTTTTGTCAATTTAACACCTGAACTTGCTTATCACCTATATATAAACACTTGAACTATCACAAATTTGTCATTTTAACACCTGAACTTTGATTTTGACCCTGAACTATCACAAATTTATCACTTTGACACCTGAACTATCACAAATTTGTCACTTTGACACCTGGAAACCTAGAAAATTAAGGAATTTTGGCCTGGCGTCTAACACAACTGTGTTAGAAAAATGACATGGCTGTGTCACTCTGATACTAAAAAATATTGCAATCGGGCACAGCTGTGTCAAAAGGTGGCACGGCTGTATCTGGTTTCATAAGGACAGCGTTGGATAGACTCGAATCAGGCACAGCTGTGTCAAATGTTTGACACGCGTCTTGCCACCTGTACAAAGAGGTGTTTTATATGTGAGGTGATAAACAAGTTCAGGTATTAAATTGACAAAAATTTAAAGTTCAGGTGTCAAAGTGATAAATTTGTTATAGTTCAGGTGTTTATATGTGAGTGATAAGTAAGTTCAGGTGTTAAATTGGCAAAAATCAAAGTTCAGGTGTCAAAGTGACAAATTTGTGATAGTTCAGGTATCTGCGGATGTATTATGCCTCATTTTTTCCAAAATTAATGGGAAACGACGGGCTCATCAGTTTTCCAGTGGTCCAAGATGTGATATGGAATGATATTCTCACTAGTGACACGCTAATAGTGACATGTCTATTAGTGACACGCTAATAGTTCTCATTTCAAAGAATGATAATCTCCCTTCTTAACTTAAAAAAGTATGTTTGATATAAATAAATTTTATAAAATTTTATGAAATTTATTTACAATTTTAAATTTTTATATTTGTAAAATTGATTATAATTATATTAAATTTTAATAAAATGATTGAAATTTTCAAATGAATTTCACAACTATTAAATTTATATTTCTAAAATAATTAAAATATTTCTCATTATTTTTATTTTCAAAAATATTTTTCTATTTTTAAAGAGATATTTTCTGACCAAAATTAAAATTAACTTGATTTTTAGATTTATACTAAACACAATATAATAAAATATGAAATTCATTTCAAATGAATTTCACAAATTATTCATTTAAATTTAACACACTGTATTAATAAAAAATTCATTTGAAAATGAAATAAATTTTTTGATTGAATTAAACCAAATATAATGTAAAAATGTTTTTTTTTTTTATCTAAATCAATGTTATGTATTGATCTCTGTTCTAGATTCTTTGGAAGATTTTGTGGATGCTAGAGTTTCACTGTAGAGTGTTGGTGCTTGGAGGTTAACGGGTTTCTATGGGTACCCAAAAAGATGGAGAAGAAAGGAATCGTGGAATCTCCTCCGAAATCTTCATGGTAAGTCATCATTGTCGTGGGTTATGGTAGGGGACTTTAATGATATTGTTTCTCCAATGGAGAAGAGGGGACGGCTAAATCATCCTAACTGGTTATGTAGAGGTTTTCAAAGTGCTATTGAGGATTGTGGATCGTTTGACTTGGGTTGTATCAGGTACAAGTTCACTTGGGAGAGGGGAAGAGGTTCGGATGCGTGGGTGGAGGAAAGATTGGATCGGGCTATGGGGTCGAGCTCTTGTTGCACTATGTTTCCAGATGCTAAGGTCTCTAATCTAGTAGCAGCTTGCTCGGATCACTCGCCTCTTTTTCTTCAGGTCCAGATGAAGATTTTTGTTTTAAAGATTAAGAAGTTTCAATTTGAAAATGCGTGGATGAGGGAATCGGGTTGTAGAAGTGTGGTTGAGAACAGTTGGGCAAGGTCTGTTTCTTTGCCGATTCTCACTAAAATTGAGAGATGCGGGGTTGATTTACAATCTTGGGGAGACAATCTTTATAGTTCCTTAAAAAACTAGATTAAAAACTGTCGGGAAGAGATGAAGAGACTCCATTATTGTTCCGATAATTATTCTTTGCAGAAACTAGAAGAGACAAGAAAGGAATATGTCAGGGTGTTAGGCCAACAAGATGACTTGTGGAAGCAAAGAACGAAACAATTTTGGTTACAGCATGTAGATCGAAATTCCAGATACTTCCATCAAGCTGCTTCTTCGCGTAGAAGGAAAAATTCTATATCTCAACTTCGAGATAATTCTAATGTTTGGCATGGATGGGATAATGGTTTAGATAAAGTTATTTCAGATTATTTCTCTTGTTTGTTTCGGTCGTCAGGTGTTGAGACTTCAGAGGTATTGGAAGCAGTGGGGAAAAGAGTTACTAGGGAACATAATGAAGTACTGCTCTCGCCTTTTTCAGAAAAATAAGTGAAGGAAGCTGTGTTTTCGATGCACCCGGATAAATCTCCGGGGCCGGACGGGATGAATCTCGCTTTTTATCAGAATTTTTGGGATATTGTAGGATCGAACATTGTTGATGTTGTGCTGTCCTATTTGAATGGATGCTTTCTTCCTCTTGGGTTAAATGACACGAACATAGTCCTTATTCCTAAAAAGGACGAAGTAGTGTCTATGAGTGATCTAAGACCAATATCCTTATGTAATGTGCTGTTGAAAGTGGTCATAAAAGTATTAGCAAACAGGCTTAAAGGCATTCTTCCTTCTATTATTTCTGAGTCACAGAGTGCATTTGTCTTAGGAAGACTCATTACTGATAATATTCTTATGGCGTTTGAGGTATCTCACTACCTCAAAAGGAAGACTCAGGGGAAGTGTGGATTGGCTGCGCTCATAGTGGATATGAGCAAAGCATAAGATAGAATAGAGTGGGATTATCTGCAACAAATTATGAGAAGAATGGGATTTGATGAGAGATGGGTGAATCTTGTAATGCTTTGTGTTTCTACTGTTAAATATAATATGGTGACAAGTGGTCATGTGGTGGGGCCGATTATTCCGCAAAGGGGGCTTCGCCAAGGCGATCCACTATCGCCATATCTGTTCATATTGTGTGCGAAAGGCTTATCCTCAATGATTAAAAGCTATGAGAATAAGGGGTTGATTCACGGGTGTCGAGTAGCTAGAAGAGCTCCGGTTCTCATTTGCTGTTTGCAGATAACTCTTTTTTCTTCTTTCGAGCTATTGAGGCGGAGTGCTTTAGGATTAAAGACTGCTTTGCAGCTTATGAGAGAGCATCTGGGCAAGTTATAAATTACCAAAAATCCTCTGTGATGTTTAGCTCTAACACGGAAGAGAGTATAAGGCAGCGTATTTGTAGTATCTTGGATGTTTCCACTACTGTTAATCATGGTCATTATCTGGCCTTGCCTTTGCTAGTAGGAAGAGATAAGAAGCAGGTTTTTGATTTTGTGAAGGAAAAAGTGAGGAGAAGAGTTCAGGGATGGAAAAACAAACTACTTTCTAGAGGTGGTAAAGAGATTCTGCTCAGATCGGTGGCCCAAGCAATTCCCACATATGCTATGACTGTGTTCCTCCTTCTTAAGGAGGTGTGTATGGACATTGAGCACATGCTTAATGCTTTTTGGTGGAACAATGGAGGTAATCCTAGTAAAGGAATTCATTGGATGGCATGGGGCCGTCGTTGCAAAAGAAAAGAAGAAGGTGGGTTAGGTTTTAGGAGAATTCACGAGTTCAATATTGCTCTTCTTGGCAAACAAGGGTGGTGTTTGGTGACTAGGCTGAACTCGTTGTTGTCTAGAATTTTTAAAGCTCACTACTATCCAACTGGCTCATTTTTAGAAGCTTCTATGAGGAATAATCCTAGCTATGTTTGGCGTAGCATCATGGCTGTGCAAGACCTGATTCGAAAAGGTTGCAGAAGGAGAGTGGTGGGAGATGGCAAGGATATAGCCATATGGCAAGATGCTTGGCTTCTTGATGAACTAGATGGCAAGGTGAGTTCTGATGCTATTATGGGTCTTGAGCAAGCTAAAGTTTGCTCTTTATTTATGAATGATTGTAAAGCTTGGGATGTGGACATTTTAAATGATCTTTATATTGAAAGGGATAGAAATCTTATTTTATCTATTCCGTTGAGTCTGAATTGTAAACCTAATGATTGGTATTGGTGTTGGGAAAAGAGAGGAATGTTTTCAGTGAAGAGTGCATATAGAAGGGAGGTTAGCAGTCTGAGTGGGGAGGCTGACCCTGTGATCAAGAAGATATGGACAAAAACATGGGCTTTGAAGCTACCGACCAAAATTAAAAACTTTATCTAGAGGGCTTGTGTTGGATGCCTTCCAGTTAAAGACCAGTTGGTAGCTAGGAAGGTGAATGTACTTAATGTCTATCCGATGTGTTCAGAGGTGGGTGAATCAATTTTGCATATTTTAGTTAATTATCCTCGGGCTGTTAGTGTATGGATGGCATCTCCTATTGGCATGTGCAGAAGTATGGTTAGCAAAATCACAAAATGGTGGAATGATATTTTAAAGAGATGCTCTACCGAAAATTACTGTTTAGCGGGAACATTAATGTGGGCTATCTGGTGCAACAGGAACTCTATGGTTTGGAATTCAAAAGCCAAGTCAATTGTGCAGGTGGTTCATGGAGTGTTAAGTTTTATCCAGCAGTGGTCGTTAGCTCAACAGCAAGAAGGGAAGCAGCAGATGGGTGATGGTGTATCGAGGGTAAAATGGCAGAGACCGCAGGTGGGTTTTATTACTTGCAATGTTGATGCTGTAATTTTTTCAACGTCACAGCGGTTTGGATGTGGGATGGTTATTCGGGATGAGCAGGGACAGTTCTATAGAGCTAGATGCAAGGTTGTTTCATGGCCAAATGTATCTCCGATGCTGGCTGAAGCTCTGAGCCTTAGAGAGGTACTAAGTTGGTTAAAAGAGGCAAAAATGCAGAATATTTAGGTTGAGATTGATGCGTTAGCTGTTGCTCAGGCGGTGTCTTCTATGGCTGTAGATATGTCTCCTTTTGGCCAAGTTATTGATGATTGTAGGGTGTTGCTTAGTGAAATCTCTGTGTGCAAGATTTCTTTTGTTAAGCGATCAGCGAATCAAGTGGTGCATAGTCTTGCAAGAGCCGCTGCTTCTATGTCTGGTCCTATGGAGTGGCAGTCTATGCCTCCAAATTTTATTTCTGATGTACTGAGTTTTGATTTGCTATAAATTATCCATCTTTGATTCAAAAAAAAAATCAATGTTATGTATAAAAACTATAACTGATACCCTACATATATATTCCTATTCTAATTAATAAATATCTTCCTAAATAATAGTAACTTGCAGCACAAGAAGTCCAAATTCCAAAAGGAAAAGGAGTCTCTCATTAGGAAGACTCCTGGATCAGGAAGCAACTAATCCAGATAGAGAAATATCCTATTAGGAGAAGGAGTCCTACTCCTCTCAGGTTTGAGTATCTCATCTTCTATAAATACTCCTTCCCTTCCTTCACATTATTCATTCTATTCAACTCTATTCTCTTAGCTCTCTTTATCTCTCTAAATTCTCTCTCAACCCATTCTGACTTAAGCATCGGAGGGTTTGTGGG
>CATIWK010460222.1:0-14729 GCA_949634005.1 Mallotus japonicus
AAATTTGAATTTTAGATAGTAAGTGGGAACAATACTTTAGCATCTTCAGCGAAATAATAGGTATAGCAAAACCCATTTAGCAAATCATAAAGAAAACTTTGAATATTAGATAAGTCAAATTAAGAATCTTCACAAAAATAATAATGTTTTCTTCTTCTTCTTCTTTCAAACCTCAAATCTTCCTTTTATATTCAGAAAATTTTCATTAAGAGAGAGTGAAATTTTCACAAAAAAAAAAAAAGTAAAATAGATATATAACCCCTAAATCTAGATAATGTAGAATTTATTTTAAGAAAATAATAGTTATTCAGGATATTCATATATTACATCTTCTTTACGTAAAAGAATGTAAAAAAAAACTATAGTTATGTTTGGCCAAGGAAAAAGAAGAATAGTTATGAACAATTAGTTAATAGAAAAGAGGAAAATGTCACAAAATTTTTAAAACTATATATATAATCGTTTATTCAAAGTATTGGCAGCTTGAGTATTATAAAATGATATGGTAATAATTTATTAAAACTGGGCGGTAATTAATTAGCAAAATCATTGGATCATTTAAGTTGAGAACCAAAACCAAGGCAAGTAATGATAGGGGATTTGAGCATCACTTCTTTCAATTATTAATGGCAGCCCATCATCATCATCATCATCACGAGAGGCTCGAGTCTTTCACCGCACTTTGTTACCTTTTGCACCGAAATGGGACGTTAAGAGTCAATGATCGCAATGGATTGGATGCCCTCCAATCCAACACTATACCTGCACCTACCTTTAACCGATTCATCCATCATACAACCACTCCTTCATAATAATAATTGAGCACACAACACTATAAAGAAAATCTTTTTTGCTTTTGTTCCTTTCTTTCTAGTGTTTTGTGCTTATCATCACTCATCTCGTACTATCGATCATGTCATCCCTTACTCTCCAGTGAAAAGCAACATTTCACCAACGTTTCAATTTGTTAGTAGCCGTTATATATATATATAGCCGCTTGTGAGTGAATGCCGTTTTGTGCACCACAGCTAGGGGCAGCTGCCAGTTCTGGTTTATGAATAGGTGATATATGATTTGACATTAGGTGAAATCGAATTGGAACTCACTTAATTTCCAATCAGAACCAAACAATTTCAATTTTAGTTTACGATTCGGCGGATTCAATTTTTTAATAATATTTTTATTTTATAAAAATAAATAATTTACTTTTAAATTAAAAATAATAATATTCATATTTAAAATTAAATTAAATTACTTTTAATGGTAAATGAATTCCTTTGAAGTTGAAAAAATTAAAAAATTTGCTTGAAATAAAAATTTTAAAGAGTTTGAATTAAAAGTAAAATTAAAATAAATATATTAAATAAGTTTATCGTTTTATATATTGGTTTGAAATAAAAAAATTAAAGAGTTTGAATTAATAAATTAAATTAGAAAAATAAAAGAAACAAAAATTAAAAGGTTTGAACTTAATTTTTTTATCAAAAATTAAGTTGCCCTACGTATCCTTTTAGAATTTGGAGGAATCAAAGCCTATGTAGTTTTTTTACCTTTTAAAAAAATTATTTATCCCTTTACCTATTAAATTTAATCATTTTTTATACCGAAAGTTGAAGTTCCTATTCCTCCTTCGATTGTGAAGTCAAATAAATCATCATTTTTTTCCTCTTTCAATTTCTTATGTCCTTATGCCTCTCTAGTCCAATCAATAACCCATGTTTGTGCATCCAATGATTTGGGAGCTATTGAAGATTTATCGAGTCTCATTCAAAAAATTTTCTCCTGCACTAAATGCTTGTTCAATAGAGACTTTAAAACCAAACTAAAAAAAATATTTAGTAATTTGTGCGAGGACCAGAAATATATTTTAGTGTTAACTCCTGCATTCAAGGACAGAAAAATATTTACCTGTTTTGCTATCATCAAACACAAAATGTAGTTGTTAGATAAATATCAAGTTCAGAAAATGAGCTGGATGATTCTCGAGGTCTTTTATGTCTTTGTAACAATACACAATCATCCATACTAATCTTCATTTGTTCATCTTGAACTTAACTATTAGTAAAAGTAGAAAGAATAGAAGAACTATAAGATGTAGAACTAAAAGTACAATAAATTTTTTATTATATTCATTAAATAATTTTAATACTATTCTTCTTACATTATTAATTATTAAATCAATATCAATTTCTTTATTATCTGTAAGATCTAAACATGCATAATATACACTTAAATAATCATTTAATTCATCTATTTTACATTTAGGATAAAAAAAACACATGCAACATGATTAATTAATGGAATAAATTTAAAAATAATTTAACAATTTTAATTTTATTATTAAAATTGATTCTTTAAAACAATATTCTTGTAATGCACTAACAATATTAGAGCATTCAATTAATAATAAATGAGATGTATAATAATAAACACCACTTAGATTGTTGGAGGGTAAAATTGTCTTTTTAATTTTATTTTTTTATTTATAAATAAAAATAGGGGGAGGCAAGTTTGGGCCCCTATATTAATGCTGAGACCGTTGCAAACAGTCTCATTTTCAATGAATTGTTGCATGTTGCCAACAATCCAATTTTTTTGCAATACAATTCGGAACTAGAACCGTCTAGTATGGAAACGAAACCCATAGTTCACGGTTATGGAATTAGCCCTAAATCGTTCCTTCACCGATTCTGGACCAATTCAAACATATTCTGATCCTAAATCGGCTCGATGCCACCCCTAACCTTAGCTTACATAATACATATTTAAGATATGGTAAATCAGTATCCAGAACCCACTGGACCCTATTAACCGGTTCGACCTAGACAGAACCAAAGGGTGACAAAAAGTCTCCCAATAACTAATTCAATGTGATTGCATACATTAAGACTCGAATCCAAGACTTCACTTAAGTGAGAATAACATCCTGTCAGTTGATCCCAACCGTTATTAGTAAAAATAAACTAAACATAAGAATTGAACCCAAAAATAACAAAAACTCTTTTACGCGTGAGAGCGAAAGCCATTTGGTAATTTTGTTGAACTTGTATGGCCTCGTAAACACCATTAGAAAAGCATGAAATGCTATGGCATATGGTATGGTATATTGTATGGTTAGATGTTGGGGAGATTTTATAATGATTTTGACAGTTGAAAAATTAAATCACTAATATCAAGTCATATGTGTTATTAATTTAGTTTCGTTATTTTAATTAAATATTAAATTTAAATTAGTTTGACTTTTTAACTATATATAATAAGTTGGAAGACCAAAATTACTGTATATGGTCTCTAGATCTTAGACAAAACGAACCCATCGATAGGAGTATAACCGAACCAATCTAAGATTTGACTAGTTTGAATTTAGTTTTTTTATAATCGAACCGAACTCGTCATGCCATTTAATGTTTACGAGCTGTTCGCAAGGTTAAATGAATATAAATGAGCTTAAAATTTTTTTAAAAAAATGTAAACTATAAGTTAAAATTATACATTAAAAAATTGAAATTAAATTATTTACTAAATAAATTATAATATATTTAATAAAAATTATAATTTTATTATAATAATATATTTTCTAAAATCTTTTTTACAATATAAATTTATATAATATATATCTAAAATTAAATAATTAAACATTAATTAAAATTACGAGTCAGTATGCGAGCTTTTTATTTGAACTTGTTCGTGAGTTTTACGAGCTGAACTTTGTATAACTTGAGTTCGGTTCATTATTCAATGAATTTCAATATATGAATTCAAATGACCTTTTATCGAGTTGCTCACAAAGAGCTCGGTTCGTTTGCAACTCTACCCATCAATTAACAAATAAAAATTGAAAGTGCGCCGCAAGACAAGAGCCAATAGCTGGCTGTGACTCATGCCAAATCTCTTATTTTAGTTGCTATTTACATTACTCTAAGATTTAAAGAATTAAATCCTTATTATATATATATATTGCGTAGTTTAAGTAACACATGCTAATGCGAAATCACATGTTGAGGGAATTAGGTTGGGGATTGATGAAAAACAGAAGAAATGAGATATGTTTGCATAAAAGACACTAATAAACAGGAAACAAGCAAAATATATGATATATGTATAAAATGCATATCCCCTGAAAACTTCCAATTGCCAAAAGAATTGAAAATGATATAATATGAGAAGGACCTTTTATTCTGTCCTCATCATTGGTACCTCTTGCCAATCCCGCCTAGATCGGATGGTCTATCATCCTGATACGGGGATTGGCATCAAAGTTGAGGTTGGAGGTTAGAATCCCCTCCCCCTCCAATTTCCCAAAAATATGGTTGTTCAAAAAAACATCATTGGTACCTCTTCAATTAATTAACTGAGTTTTTCGCCAGCTGCTTTCTTACATTTCCTTGTACTACCATTACTTATATATTTATCAATTGTTACCGTGTGTGTATATATATAAATCTTTCGGATGATGCTGCAAGAGCTTAGCTTAGTGATTTGTATTTCATATCTGTTTTTTTTTTTTTTGAACAACTATTTCATATCTGATGGAGGTGCCTAAAAATAAATAATATAATTATAATATAGCAATATCATCTAATTAATTATGATGGGAGTTGATGAAATTGTTAGTTACAGTAATGATGAAAAAATCCTTGGCAAATCAATGCATTTGAGAGTCATCTAATTTTCATTCCTTTTCGTCCTTTCTTGCACAACTTTATCATATATACATAAATCATATATGTGTCAACAAAGCAATAATGAAAGACGGCACCTATTGCTTCAGCTTGCAATCCAATTTTATCTAATAGTAGTGTAACAATAAAGCAACCCCAATTTTTTTTATTTCCATTCATAAAATTCCCTAAATATTTATGCCAACTAAATAAATTTTACACAGTTAATTAATTTTTCACTTCATTTTTTTAATAAATGGGATTATTTTTCTATTTCTAATGTTATTTTATTTTTATTAATTTGGATTTCAAAAATTTAGAAGATGACATCCAGTACTTATATATAAGATATCCTAAAAATTTATTTATTTTCAACTTAAAATTTTAGATACAATTTAATTTATACTACCATTTTAAATATAAAAATGCTGATAAAAGTACTTTAATATTAATTGTATTCTTTCCTTTTGATAGAATATTGTTAATTGTATTCAACATAGCACTTAATTATAATTTAATTAACTGTATTGAATTATATCAACATTAAAAAAATGAAAATATTTAATAAAATTGTAAAAATACGAACAGCTTTGGAGACATATATATATATATATATATATATATATATATATATATATATAAAGAAATTTATTTGACAAAAAAATTAATTATATCATATAAAATTCGTATAAATTAATTACTGTTAAATATAGTCACTAGAAAAAAAAATGGTGAATTAGGGGTGGGTGGGTAGAGGAGACAGGACCGGTTGGTTTGCGCCAAAAGCAAAGCAAAGCTTTCTCTCTTCTTCAACTCTTTAAATAAATGACCAAATAATGAACAAACAATGGGTGCTATAATCCTTCCGCTTTACTTTTTTTTTTCTCAAAAAAAAAAAAAAAAGATTTCTCAAAAAATAATTTTAAAATTGATAATTATAATAAAAAATAGCTTTGTATTTTATAGTGCTTTAAACACAAATCTTTTTAAGTAGGTTGGCTTATTTATTTAGAATATTTATCTCTATTGTACTCTAATTTGTGATATTGGAGTTTATGTTAAATATTACCAACTTTAAAAGCTCTTAACCACCGTTTAGCACTTATTGTATCTATTATTGAAGTATTACTAATGAGATTTGTACTTAATTACAGCATCAAAACTTTTTATATTTCATAAACTTTATCGACTATTATTATTATTATTATTATTATTATTTTATAAAAAATATTAATATAATATTAAATTTCTATATATGATTTATGATCCATCTAAATAATTAGTTATTTTTAATATATTATAAATTTATTCTAAAAATTATTTTTTTTCGCTTGTAATAAAATTTAAAATACATCTAAATTTAATTTATTGTGAACATATTATAGTTAGTTGAATGCTATATTGTTCAATATATGATTTTACTATTAAAAGTTTATAATATTTTAATGATAAAATATAAATTTTGAATGATATTTTTTGAAGAGTATTAAATTGTATGAAGTGAAGTACAGATATATAAAAATTACAAAAAAAATTACTGAACTTTTTTTTTTTTTTAAAGAAACAACAGGGATTTATCCCTTTAATATATATATATATATAAATACCCATTTCATCCCTTCCCTTCTCACTGCAGCATCATAACTTACTTTTTTTTCTTTTTAAAAATGCCAATGGTGTGAAAGTCTCAACTTTCTCTTCCCATTCACTTTGGTGTTCTCTTTTCGTTGTTTCGTTATTTATGCTTCTCAGCTGGTTTACTTCGTTGATTAATGGCTTCATTACTACTAATCCTCAATCTTTTGGTTTGTGTTCTTTTGGGAGAATTCCGATTTTGCTATTCTTCAAAGGTGCTTCCTTCATAACCGTATGTTATCATGTTTCAATAATTTTGTACCCAACTAAAAACTGCAATTTTTGACAGGCTTATGTGGTTTACATGGGAAGTAAAACTAGTGAAGAAGAGCACCCAGATGACATCCTCACCCACAATCACCAAATTCTAGCTGCCGTTCACGGTGGAAGGTCCGCCCTCCTCTGCTCCCTTTCAGTTTCTGTATTTGCATCCTCATCTCCATTACTAACTCAACTCTACCTCCCACTCTGCTTCTGTTTTTCTCTTACAACAGCATTGAACAAGCGCGGGCTTCTCACCTTTATAGTTACAGCCATGGATTCAGGGGCTTTGCAGCCAAGTTGACGGACCACCAAGCTTCCCAGATTTCTAGTAAGTCGATGCTTTCTCCTGCTACTTTCTTCTCAAGCTACAAACTTCTGCTAAATTCGAGTTCATTTCTTTTCTTTCTTTCCCCTTTTTTTTTTTAAAAAAAAAAAAAACGAAACAGAGATGCCTGGAATAGTCTCTGTATTCCCCAATTTGAAAAGGAAGCTACATACCACTCACTCATGGGATTTCATGGGTCTTATTGGCGAGGAAACTATGGAGATTCCTGGATATTCCACCAAGAACCAAGTTAACATCATAATTGGTTTTATAGATACAGGTGAAAGCACTCTTCTTTAAATTCCTCTGCCCATCATATGCTCCATTAAGTAGTCTGTTACTTAAAGTTTAGAGATGAATTCTTGCACTGAAAGGAATCCTTTTAATAAATTCCAATCTTTCTTTTTTAATTGCTTCAGAAATCATGGAATTCATCCTTTGCTGATGTAGCTGATTGTGTGTTAGGATGGCACATAGATAAAAGTTCTTTTCTTTTTTTAATAATATAACAAGGGAAATTTATTTTGCCGCCCTAATCACTATCTGAATCAGGAATTTGGCCTGAATCTCCAAGTTTTAGTGATGATGACATGCCTCCAGTACCACCCAGATGGAAGGGGCAATGCCAATCAGGAGAAGCTTTCAATGCTTCATCTTGCAACAGGTGCATATGCTACTAAGTACTTTTGTTCCCCCAAACTAAGTTGGCTCTATCCTGCGGGTATTTTTGTTACTGGCCAATCCTCAGTGTCTGTTATAAATTTTTGGAATAGGAAAGTGATTGGAGCAAGATATTATAGGAGCGGCTATGAAGCTGAAGAAGATTCAACCAAGATAATGTCATTTATATCTCCAAGGGACAGCTCTGGTCATGGCACCCACACTGCATCAACTGCCGCTGGTCGCTATGTCTCAAATATGAATTACAAGGGTTTGGCGGCTGGGGGAGCTAGAGGTGGGGCACCAATGACCAGAATTGCAGTGTACAAGACTTGTTGGGACACTGGTTGCTACGATGTTGATTTACTTGCTGCGTTCGATGATGCTATCAGAGATGGGGTTCATATCCTGTCTCTGTCTTTGGGTCCAGATTCCCCCCAGGGTGATTATTTCAATGATGCCATCTCTATTGGATCGTTTCATGCTGCTACCCATGGGGTCTTAGTAGTTGCTTCTGCTGGAAATGAAGGCAACCAAGGCTCTGCAACAAATCTTGCTCCATGGATGATCAGTGTTGCTGCCAGTTCAACGGATAGGGATTTTGCATCTGATATCATTCTAGGAAATGCTGCTAACTTTTCGGTAATTCCATTTTCTTTCTTCTTATTGATAATTTTTTGTTTTCAAATGAACAACAGAGCCTTAATAGTCCTTGGTCATGCAATAGGGTGAAAGTCTAAGTCTCTTTGAAATGAATACCTCTGCAAGAATCATCTCTGCCTCTGAAGCATATGCTGGATACTTCACTCCTTATCAATCCAGGTGAAGCAACAGGTACTTGAGAGCCAATTCAATCTGCCTTTTGAAGCATAAAATAACCTTAAGTTATGTTACCTTTCCTATGTGTTCATGCAGTTTTTGTTTAGAGAGTTCCTTGAATAAAACCAAAGCAAGGGGGAAAGTCCTTGTCTGTAGACATGCTGAGATGTCAACAGAATCAAAGCTAGCAAAGAGCACTGTAGTCAAAGAAGCCGGTGGAGTTGGTATGGTCCTTATTGATGAGGCAGATCAAGATGTTGCAATTCCCTTTGTGATCCCCTCAGCTATTGTGGGAAAGAAGATAGGGAGCAGCATTCTATCTTATATTAAGAATACACGGTTTGATTTCCACTTCTCATAATGGAGGCTATAATTTTAGGTTCAAATCTGTTTAATTTTGTGATCCAGTCAATTCTTTATTGTGAACAGAAAGCCAGCGGCAAAGATATCCCATGCAAGGACAGTTTTGGGTTCTCAACCTGCACCTCGCATTGCGGCATTTTCATCGAAAGGACCTAACGTTTTAACCCCTGAAATTTTGAAGGTATATTCTCAACCAGTAACACTTTGAAGGATTTTGTAACTGCTATTTCAAACTGAGATAAGTATTTAATATATTTGTTTCTACCGGTACTTCTTCTTTGTAGCCTGATGTTACAGCTCCTGGACTGAACATCCTAGCTGCATGGTCTCCAGCAATTGGGAAAATGCATTTCAACATTCTTTCTGGAACATCCATGGCCTGCCCCCATGTAACAGGAATTGCAGCCTTGATCAAAGCTGTTAATCCTTCGTGGTCTCCATCTGCCATCAAATCTGCCATCATGACTACTGGTAAGTTCTTATGGAAGAAACTAACTATCATAATGCTTTTAGATGTTTAAATGTGTATTCTGTGATTCTTTATGCTGTCCTTCCTTCTTTTCTAAACCTTGGTAAAATTTTGTCAAGCAATGAGCTTGACTTGGGTTTGTGGCCTCATGTAATGCTGCCCCGGAGCCATCGACCAACCTCCTCACTTTCTTTTTAGTTTATTGAATAGGATATGGAGAGAGGAGAATAACTTATGATTGAGTTCTGGACCTCCTATCGAAATTAAATTATTGAGATATGTATCTGTTGTTCATAACCTTCTATTCTATCCAAGAACTGACTACGAATGGAAAATGCAGCTACTGTGCTTGATAAGAACCGTAAACCCATTACGGTGGATCCTAGAGGAAGACGGGGTAATGCATTTGATTATGGATCAGGTTTTGTTGACCCAACAAAAGTCCTTGATCCTGGCCTCATCTATGATGCACAGCCAACAGATTATAAAGCTTTTCTGTGTTCGATTGGTTATGATGACAAGTCACTGCATTTAGTTACAAGAGACAACAGCACATGTAATCACACATTCACATCAGCTTCCAGCCTGAATTATCCTTCTATTACTATCCCAAATCTCAAACATAACTTCTCCGTTACTCGAATTGTAACAAATGTTGGCAAACCAAGAAGCATCTACAAGGCTGTAGTATTCAACCCTATTGGAGTTAATGTCACTGTTGTGCCAAAGCGACTAGTCTTTAACAGCTACGGCCAGAAGATCATATTCACAGTGAATTTCAAGGTGACAGCTCCATGGAAGGGCTATGCATTTGGAGCTTTGTCATGGAGAAATAGAAATACATGGGTCAACAGCCCTCTAGTTGTCCAGGTAGCATCATCCATTATGGGAAAGATGAGGTAAGATGGCTTAATTTGTATATATCAGTTTAGGAGTTTGAGGGTTCCTCAAGACCCTACACAAACGCAAAAATATAACAGTTATATACTTGGATCACACAAGCCACACAATTACCAAGATTATTTGTTAAATCAGTGACAGATCTTGATGTATATACATTGAATTATTATTATTATTATTATTATTTTTCATTCTTCTAATCATCAGCTTATTAGATATTTGCCATCATCATCATGCTCGTTGTTGTTGTCATCGTCGTCATTATTATTATTATAATTATTTTGCCTCTCATTAGGATCAAATTGGATCATATAAGAAAAAATGGCATATACATGCTCCATTTCTTTTATTTATGTACTTGGCTATCAACATATGGTTATAAATTTGAAACGTGCACTGATATAGCGGTTTGGTTTGACGGGGCATTGCATTGAAGTTTCTTGACTAGAGCCTCTAGGCTTTCTGGAAAATGCTACCAAATGACAGTCTTCTTTGAAATTCCATTACATAGCGACAGCAGATTTTTACTTGAAATCTCAGTAGCAGATATGCAAGTATATTACTTCATAACTTCCACACAAGGGCTAAGCACTCCACTCCTCTGCTCTCAGTTTCCTTACCTCTTTCTTTCGTATTCGCCGAGCCTCAGTTCTAACTTCTGAGTGAGATATCAGCTAACAAAATAAGGGCGTCTGTCTTTTAAGTGGCAGAGATGAAATTTTGCATGGGAGCCTGCAGCTTGGAGTTGCATATGCTGATGCATGATTTCAGCTTGGGCAGTGTGCTATTTTCCATTAGATTTAGGATGCATGTTCTAGGCATTGCTTATCTCAGCTGTTTAATTTTTAGGAAGCATATCAACCTCATATTACTTAGAAGCATGAACACCTCCCACCACTTGGTTCAAGTGGAAGGGAGGTGCCCATGACCTCAAGAGGTCATGGGTTCAAGTCAGAAATCGGCTCCGTTTTATTCCTGCATTTAAATATTGAACTACTTGTCTAGCGCTGGCTAGTTCCAGCAATTGGGCTGACTCCGTTTAGAAGTTGAGAGTTCAGATCCCCTCCCCCTCCACTTCTCTGTTCAAAAAAAAAAAAAAAAAGCATGAAAGTCGACGTCATAACCCATCACACCGTACGATTGATTTTGTGCGTGCAGATGAATAATCCAACCATACCATCCTCCATGAAGGATAGCCCACCCTAAAAACATTCTACCGATACCACCTTTCTATCAAAATTGTGCAACATGCTTCACTGCTCAGTCCATTAAACACATCTCAGAAATAAAAACTTCAGGAGCTAAGGGCTTGTTCAGCACGGCTTTTGTAGAAGGCAAGGCACCAAATATATTTGATAAGATCAGATGTCAGTAATACTTACTTGTGCATTAAAAAAAAAAAAAAATACAACACAGTTTACTCATTAAAACTCACAAAACAATTAATCTGCAGTTCTAAACTGCTGTCTGCAACATACAATAAGACAGCCACGTCAAATATAACTTCAAATCTGCACAGTTACACAAACGGAAACGAGGAGGCGGGCTAATGGCCTTAATTAGCAGCACCTCTGTACTAAACTACGCAAATCACTCCAGACAAACCCCTTGTAAAGTTGCACCATATTGCAGACAAATACACAACTTACTAATCCAAATGCAACAACATTACCTTCCATAGACATTAAAATCTGTAATGTCACACCAAAACATTCAATTTCGAATTAAATTATTTAGAAATAACTCCAGACTCCTAATCATTCAAAAGCAGGTTTATCTACTGAGAACTTTGTTCATCCATTCAGTTCTACCTATCAATCCCATATTTCAGTGTCAGTGAACTATGCAACGCATTGATTCAATATACAAGTGCACCATTCCAAAATCACCAAGAACAAGGTGCAGATATTACAGTGATAGCAACCCATTGGGATGCACTTCTGAAGGATCAATTAGGCCTTCTAACACAACAAGCTGGTCTAGCAAAGCAAGCTTCTCATCTTCAAGACGCTTAACCTCGCCTTCAACCACCTTCAACTCTGTCCCCAAGCCAAGGCTCTCTTCCTCCAACAGCAAATACTTCAATCTAAGAGCACGGTATTCATTTCCAGATGTGGAGGAATCGGGCAACGAGTCCGAGTTGGACCTCTCCTGGTGCTGGATCAGTGGAGAGCCCTCATTCTTAAAGTTCCTTTTGGAAGCCTTGTGGCTTGCTGTTCTAAGAGGAGCTTGTACTTGTTGAACTTGTCCAACGTCATTACCTTGCAATGGAATCAAGGCAGCTCTAGAGGTTGAGGTTTTCTTCTTGCGTGGCTTAGAGATGGTGATGTCTCCTGATGTGGACATCCTTGTTATTCACCGGACCAATAAGACTGCAATATCAAAAGCAGAAGAGAATTTAAGCAAAAGTGTAGAAGCGAAAGCTAATGAGAATAATGAGTTAGTAAACAATGGGATATATTTTGATAGCAAGAAGAATTCAAAACATGTGCGTGTGACAAATTGTAAGCAAAAATGAACTGCCTGAAGACATCATCATTAAGATAATACAAAATTGTATGGCTTTATCTGGGATTTTGCAAAATTAATAAAAATCTCATGTGATTAATTAGGTTAAGTTAGCAGACAATTATGGTGAGCCATAGATGATGAGGAGGAATTAAACAGCCTCCGTCACCGTCACTTGTTTGGAAATAAAGTTAAACAGAAAACAAAGTTTTATCGCTTGGCTTGAGACCACAAAGTTGAATAATTTTTCTAATGAATTGGGCACTGCTACAACAACAATAATAAATACAGAATCAGATGAGAAAGATTTCAGTTTTGTAATTTACCCAAAACCTCAAAAAGCAGAAAGGGCTACAGTTAGCCGCCCAGAAATCGAAATCAAAATCAAAATCATCAAAAGAAATTGCTTGCTACAAACAAAAATTAGAGGTTTTTCATTGAAATAAAGAAAACAAAAACATGTAAAAATTTCAATTGCACAATGATGAGATCATGAAAACATATATTTAAGTTACCAGATAGAGGAACTGTTGAAGAATCCGATGGTTCAATAAGCATGTCGATGATGATGATGATGATGATGATGGTGGTGGTGGTGGTGTTTATATATAACAACCACAGCCATAGGCATAGGCTTCTTTAGTTGAGGAGTTGAATTGTCGGTCAGCCGAGCCAACAAAATAAAACCCCATTGGCCATACCTCAACTCAATTATAATTATAATTATATTTATATTTATCATGGCAGTCAGCTCAGCTCACATCATGTCATCTTTTAACGGCCAAACCCCCAAATTTCACCTTCAACTGCACTTCAAATTTAACATTTTATACTGCACTTCAATTAATAATATTATATATTTTTTTATCTATACCTGTATTCTGTCCTATCTAAATACTTTAATTTAAAAAAAAAAAAAAAACAGATGCTTCAACTAAAAGGTTATTCACACTCGCAATTCCTAGTTTATTATCCTTTTTTCACCATCATTTTAAAAAATCAATTGGACACATAAAAATCCATAACTTTTAATTTCAATAACGGTCATCCCCATTCGTCGATTTCTGATGAAGTTAATACCGAAATACTGAGATGATGATGAGGTAAAATTATTTTGAATAATAAACCAGATACCATATTTCAATAATGAAGTTGAAGTTGCAGCTATTGCAAAGCAAGGGCCCATGTGGCCTTTTGTTCATTATTGAAAATAATTTTATCACATTATCATTTCATTATTTGTCCACGTCAACATTTCAGTATTAATTTTATCAAAAATCGACGAATGGATAATCACCGTTACTAAAATTAAAAGTCATGAATTTTTGTTTAATTAATTCTTTGGAACGATGGTAGGAAATTGATAATAAGTTAGGAAGTATGAATGTAAATAACCCTCAACCAAAAGCAATTTTCCTATGTTTATATTTCTAGGGTAAAGGTGCATTTTTGCCCCTAATGTTTGGCCCTAGGAGCATATATGCCCCCTTTCTTATTTTTGGCGCAGATAACTGAGGGTTTGGCTGAAAAGGTGTAATTTCCCCCCTCATGCTGACATGTTTTAAACGGTAGAGATGGGAGTTAAAATTTTTTATGACATGGCAAACGTTGACCCATTCAAACCCATTTAAACCCATCTTCCAGAAGCTAAAAAAAAAAAAAATGATGAAGTCTCCTCGCAACGATGAACTCTCCTCGCCATTTCAGTTTCTCTCAAATGTATATTAAAATGTAAAAGGAATCACGCAAAATCCCTAGAATACCATAAAAAAAAAAATTATTAGCCACAACTATGGCAACGTCATCCTCAACCAAGAGAAGAAGTAGCAGGCGAAGTAACAGTGGGCAAGAGTTTGAGGGACGTCGACTGGGAAGAAGTAGCAAGCGCAGGAATGTGGAGGTTGAGTATGAAGGACCACCAAGGTACTCAGATATGGAGTGAGAGCTCCCCGCTGGACATCATGGACTGATGAAAATCCAGGGCGCAGGTTCTATGGCTGCCCATATTATGAGGTTAGGTGGTTTAATTGAGTAATTTTTTCTATTATTAAAACTTAGCAAATGGCAGTGGTTGTAATTGGAATGCTTTGATGTTGATTAGGGAAATGGGTGTGGATTCTTTCAA
>CATIWK010460250.1:0-24985 GCA_949634005.1 Mallotus japonicus
TAAGGATAAAATAAAATTAAAAAAAAAAAGAGAAAAAATAAAGATAACAGAGAAAAAGAAAAAAGGAATAAAAATAAGAATAAAATAAAAAAAATAATGAAGGAACAAGGAGAATACGAATGAGGGTAAAAACAAAAAAAAATTAAAAAAAATGGGTACTCTTAAAAATAAAATAGATAATCATATAATTAATGAAAAAATATGATATTTTACTGAAAACTAAACCAAAAAGTACTATATTTATGTAAATTTCTCCACAAAGTAACCATATCTCTGGCCTAGATTGACTTCCTATAGTTCTCTACATAGGCCTTTCCGTGCAATATCACAAGTCTAAAATGGGCCGCGCTGTAAGCCCGTTCGATCATATCCCATGTGATTCCAGTCTCTTTCCACGGCCGTAGATCTTCATGGATCCATTTGAAGTCTGATGAGCTTGAAAGATTGGATCGACGATCAGGATTGGTGGAGTTGTGTGCTTTTGGGTAGTTTGTTGGGCAGGTTTGAGTTACATTTGATGCAATGCATTGGAGATGGAATTGTGATTTCTTTTGAAATGGTGTGGAGAAGGCGTGGTCTCTCTTATAGGGGCTCTGAAAGGTGCAAAAGACCCTAAACACAGACTAAAAAGAAGAAAATAAAAAGAAAACATCAATCAGTTACTTTGATGCTGCAGATTAAGTATGCATGTGCGTATGGACAATAGAAGAGTTCAGATTAAGTATGCATGTGCGTATGAGCAATAGAAGAGACTGACCACCATGTCAAAAAAAGTGATGAAAGTGAAGAGGCCAAGGAAGAGAAAGACAAAGAAGAAGAGGAACAAGGTATTGGCTCCTTGGCCTTGCCATGTCGTTGTTGTGGAGTAATGTCTGTGTTGAGAGTTTTCGTTGCTATTCTTCATGCTTAATGGCTGTTTTATTTCCTTGCTTAATTACCTTGATAGATAGTTTGATAAAGCAATTTGAGCTCAGCTCTAACTTCCATGGCCTGGGAATGAATTTACCCATTCTAGGTAATAGGTATAAGAACTCTTACGTAACTGCATTTTTTATATATATTAACAAGGAGGTTAAATAATTTTTTTTAACTAGGTGAAGTTGTTAATTTTTACCATAAGTGAGGGAGAGAAAGCAGTAGGGATTTGAACCCTACTCTTCACATTTAAATATCTACATCTTTTACCACTTTGACCGAAGACAGGATGTTAAATAATTAACCCTAAACTATACCACTTCCTCACTTCCTCACAAGCAATTGGTTGATTAGTTTTAAGGAGTTTCTAATTGTAATACTAATTTGGACTTTAAGGTGTGGTACTTGCTAAATGAGTATAATAATGTAGACACCCTTTGTTTGGGCCCGCGATGAAAGCCCAGTGATGAGAAAGTTCGTATCTCGAATACAAGAATAGTCCTGAATCTTCTTAGAATAGATCCGAAAGCTTGAACTCAGCCCAAATCTTCCAAACCTAGCCCAAAACATCAAACCCACATCGTCCAAGCTCAACCCAGGCCTTTTGGGCCCAAGGCCCAGAGTAGGCCTGGGTGAAGAGGCGATCGCCTCAACGATGAGGCGCCTCCTCTTCACCCTGGATAGTGATGAGGCGCCGCCTCATCACACCTGTCCCCTGCAGCAATAAATACTATTTATTGTTGCATTTAACTCAAATCAACCACACTTTTCCAGCTGCATTTTTGAACGAAAACAAAGACTTTTAAGGCCAAAATGAGCTGAAAAGAGAAGAGCAATGATGAGAAATACTTGGTGGAAATTAAACCTAAATTTTTGGGAAATTGGAGAGAGAAAGGGAGAGAGAGCTTAAGTAGAGCTTTAGGCTAATTTTTAGGGGGACTTTTGGTCATTATTCAAAAAAAAAAAAAAGAGAGGAGAGAAAGAGAAGAAAAACGTTCTCAAAAAAAAGAAGAAAAACAAAGAGAAAAACTAGAGAAAAGAAGTAAGAGATTTGATCTTTGAGCTTAAGAATCCATTTCTTTGAAGGAGAAAGAGTCTTCCTTGCATTCAATCATCAAAACAAACTCTGAGGGCTAAGTTAGGAGCTCCAGAAGTTCTTCAATCAGTGAGAATCCTCACTTTTAAATCTTTAAGTTTCATTTTCATATAAAAAGCATAAGTTGTTAGATTTTTAGTATATTTTGAGTATCTTGCTTTTCATTTGATGTTATATGAAAGCATGATCGCCTGAACATGTGAGTTTTTAAGTTTTAAACCTTTGGTTTACGTTGATTTGCATATAACTTTAATTTACTTAAGCTTTTTACGTTGATTTGCATATAACTTTAATTTACTTAAGCTTTAAGAAAATATGTGATTTTGTGATGTGATGCCCTGTTGAAAAGACGACGCCTCTTCATGTTGAGGCGATCGCCTCTCCACCAGAGTGAGTTGTAACTCTGCTTCACTCTTGTATATATTTGGTTTGTTTTTCGTATATTTTCCATATCTATTACACGTACTATGTTAGTATTTAATCTTTCATGTATTTGTCACATGTTTAACTTGCTCAAATGATGATTTGTCTAAGTGGTTCATCCTTGTTCATGTGAATCTTCATGTTTACTTATGTGTAAGTATGATTTGAATTATCATTTGAGAATATTGTCTATATTGAGATTGGAACTAATAGTATTTGTTGTAGGTTCTTTGAGTGATTTCTTAATCACTATTTGATTAGTGAGTTAATTAGTTTTTGAGAAGTTTCATTGGATTATTGTAATAATTGTACAAAGATTGTAATCCTTAATCTCTTTCCTCATTTGTATTGAATGAATGATTGTAATATTCTTTTCTTTACTTGTTCAATTGCCAAGGTAATAAGCAAGTAAGTAGGATTAATGTGCAAAGTTGGTAATATTTGAAAATTGAAAACATGTGTAACCAACATTAAATAAGGAAATTATTTGAAATTAAAGGTAATAAATTATAAAACACATACGGAGGCCAATCGCAAGGTTGGGTGGGCATTTCAAGCCCATATCCAGTTTCCAAACCCGATCCCTGAAGACGGCTTCTGGGTACCTCTGTAGAATCTAGTTGCTGTAAGTGTGTCTCGTTTTTCATCCGGGTGGCGACTCCATCTCCCATAATGGACCTCAAGCCTATATTTGTATTTCCTAACAGGCCCTGAGTTTACACAGTGTCGTGGTCGCCAACACTTAGGCGTGCGCTAAACCCCGCCGCCTACAAATAATATCATATGTACATTCTTTCTTAATTAAAAGTAAGTGCCAATACTGCCAAACAAAAAAAAAAAGTAAGTGCTATGACCCTAAATTGCCAAAAAAGAAATTCAATCCCGTTGTAACTCTTTCAATTCGCCATAGAGTTTTATTTCATGTCTCGTTTTCGTTAAAAACTGTCCGAGTGGATGTGCAAGATCTGGTGCATGCGCATTTATTCAACTCATGTTACTAAATACTAATGTTGAAAATAAGCTTTCAGAAAAAGAAAAAAAAATTGTTGAAAATAAGCTATGTTTTTCATTGGCATTGCACGTATAGGATTCTTGCTTACACCAGTTGTATTACATCTAATGGTAGAATTTGTAACACATTATTTTATATTTGACCAATAAAAATAAGACATGTATATTTTTATGTTAGCAGTCTCACCCAGTGTCATGGAAAAATACATCGTCCAAAAAAAAAAAAAACACATACCATTTTTATTACTCCTGTTAACTTCAATTCCTTAACATCCTTGAGTAAAACTAAACAAAAAGTACAGCCGAAATGGAAGAAACTGACAACAAAATATTTGTTATAAACTGACTACGGAGATCCGATCGGCATATATATGTTGATGAAATGAACACTACCAAAAGGAAGATGCCCACTCCAAAACAGTGATTGACCAATAATATCCCTACAGGTGAAAGCTTCGACATAATCTACATCGAAGACAATTTAGACACCGATTTCCACTTTCACTGCCTCATGTCCCCAGGACGCCTCAACTTTATTAGTTCACAACAATTTGTTGTATGTGATTGCTAGCCCGGACTACGCAAGTTAATTACGGTAGTCATATTTCCTACAGTAGGACCATATCCCGTTAAGTTTACAACTTAGATGCAACTAGCCCACCAACTCCAAGTCTAATTGTTAAGCAACACAAATGGTGAAGCTATATCAATGGGTTGGCACCCAATGTCAAATATCACATACCTTGCTATCTCAAAATGGAGAAGGCCTCTAAGTCCAATGGTTTCAATGGCCAATTGTCAAAAGGTGGACTACCCTTAAAAGTTTTTGAAGTTAGAATGTATGCCTCGGCGTTATTCTGCAATTAAATTGACCAAATTATATTAGTAACACAGCAATTTTAGCATAAGCCAGTGCACATGGTAAGTACATATGAAAGAAAAGGGCGTGCCTATACTATTACTTTGCCCATGTTTAGAGTAGGTAATCTTGACAATCAAAGGTTCGCAATCAGACATTTATCCAAAAAAAGACGCCACCCAAACAGTTGTAGCAGTTGAGCTGAAGAGAACATGAGACCATTCAAACTATATCATTATATTGCATGTCAAATTTACTGGAATAAGAAAATAACTAAATTTTTTCTTTTTTTAGAAAAAAAAAAGTCATTGTTTAGCCTCACGAGTGAAATTCAGCACATGATTTGCAAGTATCAGAAAAAATGTAAAACCACAATATACAGCCTGATTCTATAAAACAATCAGGAGATAGAGTTTGTCCCTGCCGAATGTGAAATGAAGCAACAGGTACGAGTACAATTACCATTATTAACAACTCCATTTGTAGCATTATGACCACATTAAATAAAAGTAATATCAAAAGAATAAATATGTGACCTTGAGTTCTCGATAAGAAAACTCTGTATGTTGCAACTCTCCCTTTAATGTCAAGAACATCCCCAATAATTGCTTTCTGAAACCAAAATCGATAGATGATCTCATATTAATAATGATTAAAGACCAAACAAGTTGCACATGCCACATATGAAATTTCTTGGAGTACACTTGTCAGCTTACTTGCACAGAGATGACTGAGTAGATGGAGAAAGTGCCCCTTTGGCAGAGGTGCCTTGTTTTCTTCCTGTGGTCCCAAGAACAACTTCATGCAAGCCAGACTTATTCCAACATACAGAATACCTATGGACTATAATCATCATACTGTAACAAACAAGCAGAGATAGTATTATTTATGCAACTAGAACAGGAAAAATTTGTTTACCCGCATGTTAAAGTGGCTAAAGCAGTATCAGCATGCTGAAATTCCTTCGGTGGTACAGGAGCTGCACTAAACACTGGCTGCAAGTCGCATTGAAAAAGAAAAAGAAAAAGCATCAAGACTTGCTCATTTTCCATATTACTTAAGGCTTTATGCACTTCACAGACCTTGTTTACTTGAAAGGGCCCAAGCAATTTATTTGACAGTGGTGAGATACGACCACATAAAGATCTTTGCAGGTGGTTCTCCAGAGGAAAATTCTCAAAACTGGTAGGTGATCGTCCAACAGTAATTGAGGAAAGATAAACAGGCTGAATAGGGTAGGAAAGCAGGGCTCCTGAAACAAGAGGGATAGAAACCGTACTATTTAACTAATACAATCATAGTTCTCACTAATTGACATAGTGCATTTAGTGAAGTCAAGAAGATATCTAAATGCTGCACCATACTAGATGTTATAAGAAATGCACATCTGAAAGCACAGACAAGTAAAAAATCATTGCATGCCTTGCACATGATAATGGATTATGTGCATAAAGTCAAAGCCCTTCGTGTTTGTCTCCACTTCAGCAAAATGTGTATGCCATTACGTAAGCAATAAGGAAATGTTACATCAAGAGAAGGAAAATGAACATATGTACAACAGTTCTTTATAAGTAGTATAAAGTCACTGAACTTTCAAAAATTAGCACAAATTAGTGAACCAAAATCAGGAAATACCGAATTAGAGGAATATTGATTTGCAAACTATGGACCTTGAACTCCAAGAACATTCCAACGAGCAATCTTGTCAGAGCAGCTGACTGACAAGGTTGTATCGCCACGACCTGGCTTCCTCTGAACCATGCCACCAACTTCTGAATTTTTAGCTGAAAATGTAATAACAATCAAAAGATTTCTGATGTCAATTCCACTTCTCTTTAAATAAATTAACAAATAAAATGAAACATGTGGAAGTGATAACAAAAGGTGAAGAAAGGGAGCATTCAAGAAATAAATGCGAACGTAAAGCTGCCTGGTTGGGCATGGTATTGAACATGGAAGTAACAAAATGGGAAAAACAGGAGGTGAAATACATTTAAGATCCTTGTGTACCATTGCTTTCTTCTAAAACCTCGAGAGTTCCATCCATAGCAATGTTAAGCTTGCCCTGAGGCAATGCCGAGGGCCCTTCTCTAGCAAAGGTGTTTGTCATAGACAATAGAGGTGAACTAACAGAAGCATCTCCACCTTAAAAATAATAATAACAATAAATACACTACTATATGGTATAATGAAAATATAAAACAGAATAGTGTAACAAACAAAGAATTACATGGCAATTGTGATATGTAGAGATGCAATTGGCAACCCGCTCTCAACTTGAATTTGCCTGGACCGGGACAATCTCGGGCTGGTTCAAAAATGCAGTTTTCAATATCATGACTTTGAAACTGCTGGAGGCGTTGAATCTCCGAATAGAAGAAGCTAGAACAGTTTTCAAAACACACATGCATAAGCTAAAGAGTTGGCACATAGAAGCAGCAAATACTCTCTCAATTCAAACTTCAGGTATTGTTAATAATAGATACAAACCTCAGTAAAGCTCTTCGCGCAATAATCTCAGCGTGCGAATCATTGATAAGGTCACCTCGAGCGCTTAACTGCGAGCGGCTAATGCATTTTGTACCAGTTCCTAACGAAACAACTTGTAGTTCTGAAATGGAACTCCAAATTGTACTTCAGCGACTAATAATAAGAGAAAAATCTGTAAGGAAAATTCGATTAGGGTTTCAGAGAGGAAGGGACCTTGAGAAGGAGACGAAATGAGAAATGAGGCGAGAACAGTGACTTCACGTCCCTGAGGCTTTCCTTTCTTGGGAAGAGAGTTGTATAAAGCGATAACCTTCTCTGATACTTTCTCTCCCCATCCTTCTCCTCTCCGACCACCTGATGGCTCCATTTTCGCTTCTCTGTTCAACCAATTTTCACAGTTCGGACTGCACTCCCGGCTTCACTTTTCCTCCTTCCTCCGCTTCTATGGTTAGAACGACGTCGCTTCCACGACTGCTCTTGCGACCTACAAAAACGCCAGCGTTTTATCTCATTATATATATATATATATCGAGGCCTAAGATTTTTTTTTTTAAACTCCATATAAAATCAGTATCATTGGACAAGAAGAGATAGTTTATTGTTAATTGTTCATAGTTAGTATTTTAAAAATTATCTCTATGAACCACCACTAACGATGGATTTCACAAATTTAGTAAAGAAAAAAGGAATTAAATCTAAAAATTCTCCCAATAAAGAAAAATATTACTATATTTTTCTAAAAAAAATCTAAAATTTCTCCATTTCAACAGTAAAGGTTCTTACTTTTCTAAAAAAAAAAAAAAAAAAGAGTAGAAGTTCTTACCCAATTTATTTATTGAACCGGATCAGAGACGTAGTTAGAATAACGGGACTAACTGTGCATAGAATTGAGGAAAAATTACAAATAACTATCTTATGATTCAATTTATTTTTTTATTTTTTAACTGATTGAAGTGGTTAATTTTTTATGATAAGGGAGGAGAAGATTAGTCTTTGAATTCTAGTTTAGTGTAATTGGGTTTGTGCTGGAAGAATTTCTCAAAAGGGGATAAAAGGTTTAAAGTTCTTGTGGGCATTCTATTTATTAAATAAGCTGCAGTGATGAAGGTATATGACTAGAATTTTAGTGGAATGGAGGCTTGATTTAAGAGGTGAGACCAGTTTCTACAATATGTCTGTCTATGTCTTCTTTCTGAGAAACCATTATGTTGGGGTGTGTGTGGTGGTGTGGTTAGATGAGAAATGCCATTGGTGGCCAAAAAAGATGCTAAAGCAAGAAACTCGCCCCCATTGTCAGAGTATAGAGTTTTAATTATATGTCCAAAGTGATTTTCAACAAGTGACTTGAACCTAATAAAAACATCTTTGACTTCTGATTTTGTCTTGAGCGGGTAAAACCAAATATATTTTGTGTGGTGGTCTATGAACACAACATAATTCTTGAAATTATCAATTGATAAAACAGGTGAGGTCCAAACATCAGAAAAAATAATTTCAAGAGGTTGAGTTGTAGAAAGAGATGATTGAGAAAATGGAAGTCTATGAGCTTTATTACAAGAACAAGCAGTACAAGAAAAATTATGTGAAGCATTAGACTCTAAATTATTAGTTCTAACAATATGCTGAAGAATTGGAAATGCAGGGTGTCATAGATGTTGATGCCAACAAGATGAAGAGGTTTTGAATGTTGAAGAAGCTAAGAGAGGTGGGGTGGAATTCGAATTTTGAGGCCATTCATATACTCCATCCTTCATAGCTCCTTGGTGTAGAATTATCTTTGTGCATAGATCCTTCACCTGAAACTTTTGAGGAAAGAATTCAACAGATACTTTGTTAGAAGTGCAAAACTGATAAATGGAGATTAAATTTTTCTTTATGGATGGGACACACAAAACATCATTTAATTGAAAGATTGAGTAGGAGGTAGGTAAAGAAACAGAACCAGTGTGACTGATCGGTAAACCAGTGCCATCGCCAACCATTAAGTCATCGGAGCCATCATAAGGTGAGTGTAGAGAAAGATTGCTCAAGTCAGTTGTAATATGGTGACTTGCTCCACTGTCTAGAAGCCAACTTTGATTGGTCTTGGTTGTGATTGTTGTCTTGGCTTAAAGCTGCTAAAAGTTGCCTTGTTTGGTTTGGGATGGTGGAAGTGATTCGGTTGAATTAGGAATAATTTGAAAGAGGGACAACGTTTAATTGTGTGACTTTGAACTCCACAGATTTGACAGTAGCCAAGATATGTATGAGGATTTCTGTTGTTTCGAGTGGAGTTGAATCGGGTACCAGTGTTGGTGTTATGCTGGTTTCGGTAATTAGATAGATTGTGGGTGTTGGTATTGTGCTTTGTTGCTAAATTGGTTGTTATTGGGAAGTGGGATGGGTGAGTTATGGGTGTGGTGACTTCGAAGGTAAGAAGTTTTTCATGTAGTTCTTCAAAGCTGATGAATGACTCACGAGCTTGAATGGCTCTATCAAGTTCTTTGTAATCATCTCCTAAACCTGCAAAAACAGTGTCAGTGAGATCTTTAACATCCATTGGAGCTCCTAATATAGCTAGCTCATTTGCTCGAGCTTTAATTGTGTGCAAGAATTCTGTGATTGTCATTGAGCCTTTGGCTAAGGTTTTGAGTTGCTATTTGATGTGTTTGATGCGCCCTCTAGATGGTTTGGCATAAGTGGTGGCTAGTATGTCCCATGCTTGTTTGGAGGTAGCTGAATTGGCTATGAAAGGACAATGTTAAGAGAAAGAGAGCCAACTATGGCATTGAGAATTAATTAATCTTGCCTAATCCAAGAAAGATTAGCAGAATTGGGAGTGGTGGTGTTGTCAATTGTTGTTGTTGGGGGAGGACAGGGTTTCAATCCATTGATGTAGCCTAGGAGATCATAACCAGTAAGAAGGGTTTGAAACTGAAGTTTCTATAAAGAGTAGTTGTTGCTGGTTAATTTGATTGGAGCTTGAACAGTAGTGTTAATGGTGATGAGGTTGGTGGTGGAGTCAGCAGAATTTTGGACTCCATTGATATATAGTGGTATTGTTTGACATAGTGAAAAAGGAAAGGAAAGGGGGAAAAATGGATCAGTGGCTTAGCATTGCTCTGATACCATATAAAACAAAAGAGTAAGTGAAGAAATGATTTTGAGAAATGAATACCTTTTCTCATTAGAAGATGAAAAAATATATATATGGCATAAATAGAATAATAGGAAATTGTAAATCTACAAGATCTCTAACTAACTGAGATTACAACTGAAGATTAACTTTACAATTCAAAATACAAAACAGATGCTGCAAAGATAAAATTATTGGTAGACGAGGTCAAACTATCTTTGCCAATATCTACATGTAAATGTCAATACCTTTTATTATTTGAACTACTCATGGGAACAATTCATTTTCAATTAAAAGTGTGCAGTAATTTTGTGTTAAAGAAATTATTTTATAATCTTTTTTGTTAGAAACTGTGGGTATTTTATATTAATGCGTTAAAAAAGAAGACGTTGTGTCATAGATAAATATGAAATTTTAGACCATAACATTTCAGTCTCTAGTGAAACCCAAAATAGTTATTTATATTTTTTTATAAATTTATTTCAAAAAATTATCATATAATTTTCTTATAAAATTGACGTAATACATACATGATCCCTGTACTTGTCATTTTTGTCAGTTTGACATCTCAACTTATAGTTTTACCATTTTGACATATGAATTTGGCTAAAATGTAATTTTGAAACCCCCTGTCAACAAATGTGACACGGAATAATAAATCAGCATATGCCACATTATAAGGGTTTAACTGACCAAAAATACAAGTAGAGATATCAAGCTGACAAAAAGTGACAAATACAGAGAGCCATGTATGTATTGTGCCCATAAAATTTTAAAAATAAATACTTATGAATTAAAAAAAATAGCGAGTTTGAATATTTTCTCACATGAAATCGAAAATAAGAGACTTGAATCTTTATAAATTTAAGACTCTTTTATGAACCCATGGAGCCAAGCTGAGAATCCACACTCAAACATATGCAAGTAACTCATAATTGATGGAGTAAATAAGATGTTATTTTGGGACACAAGTAAATATGATATCCTTCAACTAATTGCATCTTGTTCAATTGGCAAATTTGGTTATTAAATCTCACATGTAATAATATGTTTTTAAAAAATTTATTATGTGGCATAGAATTCATGGTCTATACAGTATTTTTGATGGATTAAAATTAAAATAAAAAAATCGAAAGTTGTTCAAGTTGTAAAGGTTATACTATGAATCACTTATCACAAAAGAAAGGCATACTACATTTATACCCCTTATATTTGGTATAATTTATCAGTATAGTACATTAACTTACAGTTTTGTCATTTCAACACTTAAATGTGTGTAAAATGCACTAATCTAATGACATAATGCATCTACCACCTCATGTATTATCACTTTTTGTTAGTTTGACACCTCTACTTTCAATTTTTGGTCAGTCAATTCTTGAGATGTGACACATACTGATTTACTATTTCATACCACGTGTACTGATAGAGATTTCAAAATTATATTTTTTGGCGAGTTCAGATGTTAAAATGACAAAATTATAAATTGAGGTGTTAAATTAACAAAAATTAATAAATACAAAAGGTGATAAATGTATTATTATGCCCTTAAGAATTAAAGGCTATGGGACTGTTTCGAACTGTCGATAAGGAAAGAATAGAAAGGGGAATGGGATAGGCATCAACAATTCGTTGGAGTCTTTTTGATAGAACAAACAACAAAGCCGCATCTACTTTGATTTGGTTAACTATGATTAGCCAGTTAAGCAGCGTGGTCAGGTCACCCTAAGAATAATCCTCTGCATTACAGCATTTTGTGGGCCCACATATCCACATGCTTTCTGGCCCACCGACAACTCAGCTTCCACAACCACAAGCGCAAGCTATGCAAAATGCTGTATTCTACAATCACAAGCAAACTAAAGATTTTTTTTTTCTTTATTATATTGTTATTTTCAAAGAAAAGAAAAGTAAAAGATTTATTCTACAATTTTTTAAAATAATATTATTTTATTTTAAATATGATTCCATTAGAAATAGGAATTGTTCATCAAATAATCTTTTCTTATATGTTACATAACAAATTAAAATTTATATAAATTTTTTAAAACATCATTAAATTGTTAATTATATTCTTCTTTACAATAATTAGAAAAATTATAAAAATTAAATATATATTTTTATGTTCATCATATACTAAAATCAATTTTATATTTTAACATTGGCTATTCACTAATATTTGTTAGGAGTGAGCAAGTAACAAATTGAGTTGAAAATAAAAAAAAATGATAAATTCGATTCGATTCAGTTTGTTAAAATTAAAATTAAATTGATCAAAATTTTTAATTTATACAAATATAATATTCTGTAAAAATATATGCAATTTAATAAAAAATACGTTTATTTTGATCCATGAGATGAGATAAGATTTTAGATTCAAACTTTCAAAATTATTATTTTTAATTTTTAAAATTTTTTATTAAGTGAAAATTGATTGGTTCAATTTTTTATTTTTAATTTTTGATTTGGATTAGTTAGATAATTGAACGAACGGAATGCGCAAACTAAATATTTTATTATTTTCTAAAACTATTTTGGAATAAAATATATCATTTTTAAATTTTATTTTTAAAAAAATTAAAGAAAATTATAAAACTCATATGAACCACAAAGAGTCACCAATTAATGAAAGATGGTTTTTAGTGAAAATGATCGACAAAAGCAAGTGACCCGACCACTGCTTGACATTTAGTCAAGATAAAACTTTTAGTAGGCCCAGGCAAATTCAACAGGCGCCATTTTGTTTTTTGTTCCCCTGTAGTCTACGTCGTCGTTTTACAAATGCCGACAATGCTGCTCATTAACTGCTATTACGTGGCACTCATCCGCTTTACCTGTCGGCACTCGCACAAGTTATACCACGCATCCTACGCGTATCCTTCTCCAACTCACCACTCACACTCATCATCCGATGCATAGATATCTGAATAGTAATTAACATCTACGGCTATAAAAGTCGATAAAACTAAACCCCATGCTAATGCGATGCACGTAGGCTGAAGCTATAAAAAAACATTACACAGCTGAAGACGTTGCCAAATTTAGATATATCGAGAGTTTTGCTAGTGATAACAAGTTGCAAGTTATGGCAGAGCAGGAAGCGAAGAAGCTGGAAGCTGAACCGCCAGTCGCTCCGGCACCGGTAGAAGCTAATATTGATCTGGCCCATGAGAAAGCTGTGGTTCCAGCACCTGAAAATAAGCCTGATGAATCCAAAGCTCTCGCCGTAGTTGAGAGTAAGCATCTTCATTTGCTTCCTTTCTCTAAACTATATGTTCTGTACATATATGATAATATGATACTGTTTTTTTAAGCTTCCATGCCCGAGATGAAGATGATGATGTTAATAATTTTCTGATAAATTAAAGAAAAGGATAGAATTGTGTCGACTAAGATAATTCTTGTTCTTTTTTTTCTTTTTCTGTTTCTGTTCTCTGAACATAAATTTTTCTTTATGTTGCTTTTCTTGATCGTGTTTGGTGTTACAATCTCATAAAAATCATATGGGAAATTGCATTTTATACAGTTTTGACACTTCAATGATCAATTATCCAAGGAAAAGTATAAGTCTATGCATATTCTGATGAACAGCTTCATACTCTGTTTTAAAAGTTTTCTCTTTTAAGTACAGGGGAAGGAAAAAAGGGGACTGGAGAAATAGTGTTATTGCACTGTTGTACCTTGAAAGATTGTAACTTTTGCTTTATGATTACTCTTTAAAAATTAACGCAAACCGAACCCAATTCAATGAAGCGTAAAATTTTGGTGTAGTATAGAACAGGGAACAATTAATCACAGCTAAATATATTCTTCTTCTTTACGATAATACACTTTATTGAAAGCTTGATATATACACCGAAAACATCAGTACTTAATAGATACGAGTATAACAGTTTGGATTTTGAAGGATTGATTTGATGGAGTGTATCCAATAGATTGTCCCTACTTAGGAAAATGGCATCCCAAAGTTATCTATTTATATATATATATATATTCTAGAGTGGAAAATGACCTTACTTTTAGTTGTAACATAATGGTATCCAATGCAGGAAGGCAGCAAAGCCATGTGTCATTTACATCCCGAGTTGGGTAGAGCTTTGATAATGACATATTACAATCAATGATGGAATTTTTTTTTTTTTTTTGGGTTGAAAAATAGATGCATGTACATCATTATCATGTTTGCTTTAATTAATATCAAGATAAGATAATTCATGCTTCCATGATAGAAGCTCCATTTTTCACTTTTTTTTTTAACATACAATAATTGCAAAGTTAAACTTTTTTTTAAAAAAAAAAAAATTACTGCAGAAGTTCCAGAATCTGCACCGAAGAAGATTTCAGGAGGGTCATTGGACAGAGGTAAATTCTGTGGATGAACAGATTAATATGATCCAATGTAGTACATAATGAAGTTGCACAGTTTTTGTTAGATTCCAAGATTAATATAATACATATGTTTTCGTGTTGTGCTGTACAGACATTGCTCTTGCAGAGGTTGAGAAGGAAAAGAGAAATTCCTTTATCAAGGCATGGGAAGATAGTGAAAAAACAAAGGCAGAGAATAAGTAAGTGTTGCTCTTAAGTCTTATCTATACGAGTGATTTTAATATATAATCACACCAATAAGTATGAAACAAATGAGATAAATTTTTATTTCTGAAAAATAAAAGATCAACTTGAGCAACTATTTGATGATGATGATGATGCTGATGGCAGGGCTCAGAAAAAGCTCTCTGCTGTTACTGCATGGGAGAACAGCAAGAAGGCAGCACTGGAAGCTAAGTTGAGAAAGATTGAGGTAGCCTTATATTGATCCCCATGTGTGTTTTATGTTCTATAAGCAATTTTGAAGTTGTTCTACTCCAACATTATGGGTCCATGCAACTGTTTACTCTTAATTGGAAAAGGGGAGTTTTGGGGCAGTTTTTTTAACAAACTTAAATATTTGGCAGGAGCAATTAGAGAAGCAAAAGGCAGAATATGCAGAGAAAATGAAAAACAAAGTAGCTTTGGTTCATAAACAGGCTGAAGAAAAGAAAGCAATTGTTGAAGCACAACGAGGAGAAGAAGTCCTAAAGGCAGAGGAGATGGCTGCAAAGTACCGTGCTACTGGGCAAACTCCAAAGAAGCTCCTTGGCTGCTTTTAAGTTTGCAAGTTCTGTGAATGGTGTGGATGCAACTGAAATCTCCCCCTCTTCGTTTGCATAGCTTTTATTTATTTTTTCTGTAACTATGCTATAATTTTATTGTTCTCTGTAGTTTTATGCTTTAAAACACTGAAAAATGACCAAATCTTCATTAGCACGTGTGTGTATGTATAGAATTACAATGTTTTATGTATGAAAAGAAGCTTGATTTTGTTTGATGCAGAATGTACCAAATATGGCTAAAGGCAGTAGTAGATATTAATAGAATTTTAATGAACAGGTACCATGTTGCGGTGGAGACAGGCTCTGTTACAGCATATTTGCGAAACTGAATTGAAAGTATTGGGTCGCAAAGAATATATACCCCTTCTATATGTATAATGAGCAGGGCTCCCCAATATTCAGAACTAAGAAATGTTACCAGAACCATGCTCTAACTGTACTAAGCCCCAAAAAAAAAAAAAAAAAAAAAAAAAAAGCCTAACCACCAACTACTCAACTTCATAAGCTTTTGTTGGATTCTAGATTAATCTGATAGCTTGTAGTAACTGAAAAGAGTATCTCAAAATTCAACCACGTGAGGCTTTAAATTACGCAGCACAGCAAGCTTTCACAAATGCATTGCTGAAGAAATAGCATAGTCGTCATTGTTTCCTTCCAAGAAACTCATGTCATTGTTAATGGGGAAATCCAACAGAAGTTGTAATGTTGAGTCTGATGAATCCTCTAACTCAATAGAGCTTGATGAATCAGACGCAGCATTCATATATTCGGCATAAGATTTGCAGCTCTTGCATTCTGCATCTTCAATTTGATCGCTTGCTGTTGTCGAAGAACCTGCCAAGTTTGGGCTAATATCAGCTGTGACAACTGAAACTGATCCACATTTGTTAGATGAAGATGCCTGAGAAGCTGAAGCAGGAGGGCTTTGGCAAATAGTTTTCTCTCCATATTGGAATTTTCTAAAGGATTCTCCAGCTTCAGAGTTCCATATTCGCAGAAAATAATCACAATCGGTTCTCGCTGGAATTGGTGGATTGAAGAGTGAGGATTCCCTTGAAAGCCTTGCTTCAGCTTCCAGCCGAGCACTCTCCCATTGGGCCTTATGGCGAGTAGTAGGCGATGCAGGTGCTGTTATGGATGGTCCACAAGGAGTAAAGGGCTCATGAGTTTGGGGATCAAGTCCCATACAGAGAAGCCGTTTCTTCAGGTGAGTGTTCCACAGGTTCTTTATCTCGTTGTCAGTTCTACCTGGTAGTTGAGAGGCAATGGCAGCCCACCTGCAACATGTGGAGATGTCACCCCCCAAAATTTATTAGAAACTGCACCAATGCCCTACATTACTTGTATAAACAGAAAACAGTGAACTGATAAGGACTGGGTTTCAGTAATTTTGTGTTCGAACATTAGATCACAGATTCTTGATCGATCTAGTTAAAAAAAGCCACAAGACAATCGCATATTGTACCATAGGTTGTGTGCTAAATCTCGAGCAATATTCCCCGATTTTTTGTCTAAAAACAATGAAATTTTGTATGCTGCTATGCTACATCCATACAGAAGTTCTTACCTGTTTCCAAGAATGCCATGAAGTTGAATAACAAGCTTCTCTTCCTCAGTAGTGAAGGGGCCTCTTTTGATATCTGGCCTTAGATAGTTGGTCCATCTAAGCCGGCAACTTTTTCCACAACGAAGAAGGCCTGTCAAAAAGGAATAGCTTAAACATTATACAAACATCTATTTGAGAAAACACAGCGATTCAAACACCAATTTGCCAAATCTACCATCCTTAATCCTCAAAGCTGAAAAATTGACTAAAACCATTAAGAGGGTCCATCAAACATTGATGGACAAGTTACCATTGATAAAGAAAAGATGCAGCATAAATAGTAGAGGATCATCCAATTCTAAAGCCATCCTATTCCAACTATTCTAGTCTAGTTGAAAAGTAGAAACTTGATAATTTCAAAAGTTAACCGCATTATTAGTTATCTTAAAATGAGCATAAAAAAGCTAATGTGCAAAAAGCAAAATCAATTGGCCGGAGCTTTTCAAAAGCAAATGCTTCTTTTTTTTTTGGCAATTTTCAAAAGCAAATGCTGTTAATATGAAATCCGTTTGATGCTTTTCTAAGCAAACAAGCAAATGTATATGCAACCCTTTTTGCTTCCAGAAATGGAAAAAGCAGCAAAGTAATTATGCAGGTACCTGCTAGCTTAGGAAGAGAGCGCCAGCTTCCGTGGCCATTCTTCTTGATATATTCAACGAGAATCTCATCTTCTTCAGGTGTCCATGGCCCTTTCTTCAATCCCTTCTTATCACAACAGGGTGTCCTACCCATCTCTTTTTTTTTTTTTTTTGTCACTTTAATAACACTCAAAGACAACTAGCAACAAAAATCCCCACACAAGCTGCTACTTTTACCATGAAGCAAACGAAAAAAGAAAACCAATGAAAGCAAAGAGTTTTTATACTCAAAACCGCAGTACTTCTGTTGTAAAGACTAAAGAGAGAGCAATAATAATCGTGTGTGTGAGGCGCTATCGAGTGACGAGCTGCAAAGTGAATCATGCAACAGCAGAAAGCAAGAGAGAGGTATAAATGCTAGTTTGATCCTATCTAGGGAAATCGAAAGTGGGTATTTATTGAGGGTGTGAGAAGAAGAAGAAGAAAGGACGATCAGCGAGTTTCAAGCTGTCAAAGCAATAAATATTAACATTTTATCTAAGTGTGTATTCGTCTGTATGTATTTATGCATGAAAACTACAGGCACTGAGACAAGTCTTTTTTTTTTTTTTTTTTTTTGAACAACAGACAAGTCTATTTATTGATCATCATCATTAGGTTATGTATCTTATGTTTTATATATATATATATATATATATATGATCCCCTTCCCCCTCCACCTCCTGGTCAAAAAAATATATATATATATATCATATATGCATGGTAGAGTAAAGAGTGAAAAGAAACAGACCCTGTACGTATGAAACAGTGAAGATGATGAAATTAATGAAGGATTTCTTCTTTTAACGTTTTCTCTGTCACAGAACTGGCAACACAGAGAGTCTGTGGATGTGTCTGTGTGAGCAAGTGCATTCAAGTTGAAAGCGAAAGCATTAATGGCGGATTCTTGTGGTGTATACAGATGAAATCTATATTTATTGGGAAAGAGAAGTTTTATGGCCCTCTACAGTGACCTGCATTGACGGCCTCATCACGATATGACCTACCATTTTTCTTTGATCACCATTGTTTAGCTAATGAGAAAATTAGAAAAGAAAAGCCTTACCTTATAGTTTTCTTCTTTACTCTGTTATACTGATGAGTTCAGAGGGGAACTAACTACGAGTTTAGCTCATAGATTTCTTCCATTTATGTTTGTACTCGAAAAATTTAAAGCTCGTCTAATAGTTGGTTGACTGTAATACATGCGACTAATTGTTGTTTTTCTTTTTATTTGTTCAGTGTATTATGTCCACGAAATTGCCAGTGGTAAATCACTTCATGACATGTAAAAGCATAGTTTCTGGGACACATAATTAATACACGAAATTATTGGCAACAAATGACTTTGTGACATGTTAGAGAGTGTTCTTTTTTTTTTGCCAGTGTTAGAGAGTGTTCTTGATACACATACTAAACGATAAAAAAAACACATCATAAATGCTCTATTATTTTTAACTTTATCTGGGTATGGAGATATATAATTGCAGTCTGCAGACTAGTGACTACTGTGTATAAATACAGGGAATACTGTAGAACAGAAAATCGTATATGATTCAGTGTAATAAATGCAGTCAACAATAAGTCAAAACCTTCAAAGTGAGGGTGGTGGTGAGGTTGAATAATCGCTGCTTCTCTACTGACAAGTTCTTTTTTATTTTTCCTTTGTATATGCCACTGTTGGATCATGGATGGGCATATGAATTCCTCCTATATTTATTATGTTTGAATATTTGTTGTTTGTTTATAATCTTTTGGATTCTTGCTGATTATGTGTGAACAATAGTCCAAAATTTCAAAACATTATTAATAATGTAGCAATGTTAACATTGCTTTCCCACTATATAAACACATCCTATTCATCTGATAATTCATATAATTCAAACTGATGTAGAATCGAAGCACCTTAATATAGGCCAATAAAATTTGGTCCGGATGGTCTAAATAGAGGCATCAAGACTAATAGATTTTAGATTCAATTCATGGTGATGTTAAAATCTTGAACAAAATGGTTGTTGTATAATACACACTTATTTTTTAACCACAATAAAAGATATCATTAATTAGATAAACACTATTAGATCATGAAGGGTCAGTCTATTTTGAAGGGCCAAAATACATCCAAGGCTTTCATAATTTGATGGGCCAGTTTTAGAACATAGCCCAAAAACATATTCTAAGGTTAGAACCCTAATTTATTGAAGATTGGCAGGAGCATATGAATAGGATATATCGCTAAAAAAAACTGGAATAAAAAAAATTGGGTGGGTCTGCATTTTTATATAAATAGACATTCATAAGAAACTACCCCATAATTCGTAAAAAAAATAATAATAATCAACAAATGCATTAATGATAGTTATGATGGTTGTTATTGTATTACCGGTAGTGTTTTTTTTTTTTTTTTGTCATGGAGGTGGAGGGGGAGGGGAGATTTGAACCGCCACCTCCTAAAGGGTGCCAGCGACCATCCAACTCTAGGCGGACTGACGTATTAGCGTTAGTGTTAGTTTGTAATAGATAATCTATCTGTATTATAACTGTTGTAGTCCCTATCAAGAGTGAATTTGAAATAAAAAAAAAAAAAACACCTTGATGTAGCAATGTTAGCATCTCATTTGAAGTAACATTTTGCTTTGGCTTCAGTATAATGGTGGGATATAAACAAGAAATAATTTAAACTTTTCAAAAAAGAAATTAAAAGGGAATAAAAGAAAAAAAAAAGAGAGAGAGAGAGAGAGAGAAATTAAATGAAGCAGGGACAGGGCGGGGATGACGATTTCGTGTGGGAGAAGAGCCTTGCATTAATGATGTCGGCGATATGTAAGAACTAGTTTGGAAATTAGAAGTTACATTGCAGAGTCTTCCAACCCCACATGTCCTTCGCATTCAATAGCCCTCGGGTTTCTACTGCCTACTCTTATCCGCCCACTTCCCTTCTTTTCCCCTATTTTTGACTGAAAATCGAATTCCATAGCATAGATAATCCAATTACTTTCGAGCCCAATGCTACTACAAGAAGTCAATCTTCAACGAAATTTTGGCTGTGCTGTTTAGTCATATCACCGGACCATGAAAATAAGGAGACCTCTATCGCAAGCTCTTATGTTTCTTTAGAGCATTGATCCACCTCTATTTATCTACCAGTTGAATATTGTATTTTTTTTTTCTTACATCATCATTACTTTTAATAATATCTGTTATCCTTGGATGTCCAAATTCCCAATAAAATCACCTGCTTTTGCAATGCATTATGCACTACAAACAAGAAGAAGAAGTGCCAATTACTCTTCATGGTTTTTTTTTCTTTCTGAGAACTGCTGTTCAGGTTTAATATTTGTTTGGAGTTTTTTTTTTTCCTACTAACCTTGTAGTAGGAGATTCCAGCTTTCCATAATGTGATGCTGCTGCCACATAAAAGCCTCTATTTTTACTCCTTAATGGCAAATTTGTCTCTCTAGTTATTTTACTTTTAGAAACTTATATCATATTCTTTTTTTAGAAAAATTGTTAGCAAATTATAAATGAAATAATTTTAAAAATTTATTAAAAATGAATAAATATTTGTTTATTCGTTATAAAAAAAATTATTATCAAAATATAAAATATAATATAATTTAGATCAATAAAGATTCTAAACTATATGAAAACTGCATTAAAATTGACACAACATATAATTATTATAATTATATAAATTAACAAAAAAATATGATTTTTTTTTTTTGCATATACTACATATTATAAATATTCAAAAACTACTTTGAAAAATAATTTAGTAAGTTAATTTTTTAACATTTAATATGAAGATTAAACATAAGAAATTGATATATAATTATTATTAGTAGATTAAATGCATGGACTAATGTCAATGCACAATATAATATAATGTTTTTTTAGTACTATTATCTGATTGATATAATAGATTTCCAAAAATCATAATATTCGACTGATCAAATTCTTTAGTTCTTGTTGTGTTGTTATAATTTAATAATAAAAAAAATAAAAAAATAAAAAACAAATTAAAACTATAAAAGATAGAAAGCAGAAAAATTATACTTGTAAGTTTTCTTTTGGTGTGATTCGAATGGAAAATAAAAGAAAGGAAAATTTTCTTTTTTGGAATTATGTAGTTGCCAAATAGCAGTTTTTACAACTGCCACAACGTCGGAGCAGGAAAATCCCTCCCACCCTAACAGCATGAAAAAACTTTCATTTGTTTCTCCATGCATTTAAATTTAAATTTACAAATGGATCACACCTGCTGTATCTCATAACGTACAGCTGAAAGGGGAGCGTCACATAAAACGAATCAAACAGGGAACAACAACAAAATAGAAGGCTTACAAGCATTATGCAACTCAGGACAGATTCCGTCCAAACAATCACAAGCCTGGCGGATCCATTGAACTCGCATCGCAGGAATCTGCAGGCCAATTCCCAAAACCAGAAGTAACATACAAGCAAACTTTCTGGGCATATTCACAATTTGGGAGGGGCCTTGTAAGCAATTCATTAATCATCACAATATTGTGGCAAATTTTTCGGACATTAGTCTGGCAGAAGGAAATGTCTTTATACAGCCAGAACAACATTGTCATGTACCCTGTGCGAATTGGAAAATGAAACACAAGAAATATATAACCCAGTTGAGGATAACAAGGATTTTTTTCGAGTCAATGCCTTTATTGATGAGTTTGGTCGCAGACGCAAGAGAGGTGGGAGGAAGAAGGGAGGGGGGTACTTCGTTCCACAGAGTACAGCCTTAAATTCAACATTAACACTAAGCTGATAATTACCAAACCAGTCTGTCAACACAACACAACTGGACCCAGCATCTAACTGGGATTTATAAACCATTAAAACTCTTAACCTATAATCCTGTTAAAAGTTTCAGGCTATGAAAATCCAGAAACAAAAACATTCCAGGGTTAAATGCATACAGCAATCAAAGTCTCCAGCAATAATACTTTAATTCTTAGAAGTCGCCCTCTGATGCAGAACTACATTCTGTTGGGCGGCCGGCTTGAACCCTATGAAACAAGTATCATATCAACAGCCATGTCATAAACCAAATGTAACACAAGTTGAGCAGACATATATAGTAGAGTAGGGTCAAGCAGCAAACCAAATCCCTTGCGTAACTAGCTCCAAAACCAGCAAATAGGCATAAAAAAAGTACTAGTACTCACAACTCAGGATTCATGATTCCAAGGCTAACTAATCCAAATTCCTTAGGAATTGATTTATTGAAGAGTTTAAATTCAAAATCTAATACTTTGATTTATTTTTTCCAGGCTACTTTATCAAAATCAATATTAAAAAATCACCATAGCATTACATGTAAGAGTCCCTAAAGCTTAAAACAACACTTAATACCCATGAGCTTACATGCACTGGGCCAATGATGCAGTGTAAATCACATAAATAATCAGAAGCATGCAAGAAAAGTCATAATGTACTAAAACATCTCAACCACCAGGCAATATAATGGCACTCTGCACAATAGTCACTCCATCAACATTACTCACCATTGCTAACCCTTGTTGCTACTCACCATTGTTGACTGATGAATTTGATGGCTACCACAAATTACCGGCAATATATAGCCTGATCAATATGTGGAGGAATTTGCTTAATTTCAGTACCAAGTTCTTGCTCAATCCTATACCTGTTGGAAAATAGTTTATATTAGAGACAAATCAGGAACTATTATTGACAGCAAAAGTTGATATATAGGCAGAGGAAAGATAATGGGAAACCACGTACAAGTTAAAGCGATCTTCATAGGTGATCAAATTCACAGCCAAACCAAGGTGTCCAAACCTTCCTGATCGACCAACCTGCATGGGACACAAACATTCATAAGGATACATATCATAAACAATGAACTAATGTTTGGAAGGAATTGTATTCTACATACCCTGTGAAGATAGGTTTCTGAATTCTTGGGAAAATCAAAGTTGATAACCACATTCACTGCTTGGATGTCTATACCCCTAGTAAACAAATCTGTAGCAAGCCTCAGTAACATTAGAATATAGTAGTAAAAATCCTCAAGTAACATTTGCGAAAAAATAAAATTATCCTTTAAACAAAATAGGAAATTCAATTTCACCAAGTTAATGCATTTTAATAGCAACAATCATACAATATAAACACTACCCAACCATATGACATGGATACCACCCAATTAGACTTCATAAAATCAAGCTTCTTTCATCACGAAAAAGGACCCGTCAATCGCTGACAGCAGAAGTGAAGTCTTTGCATCTTCACATCATGAGTGTGAAAAAAAAATCAGTAGCTTACCAGTACAAACAAGATTCCTGCATGCACCATTGCGGAAGTCATGAAAGACTCTGTTGCGATGGTCTTGTAACATCTTTGCATGTATATAAAAACATGAATAGCCAAGTTCCGTGATCTTCTTTGCCAACAGTTCTACCCGATTCACCGAATTGCAGAAAATGATGGATTGATTTATTTGAAGCTACATATAACCAGAATTGTATCATATCAGCAAAAAGCAGGAAGCATAAATCAGAAGTGTAGTTGAGATCAAATAAATCAGATAGAACCTTAGAGAAAAGAGTGTTTAGACAATGGACTTTCTGCCGTTCTTCAACAAAGGCATAAAATTGTGTGATACCCTTCAGAGTAAGTTCATCCATAAGATTGATTACATATGGCTTCTGTAAATATCTATCCTTGAAGTCCTTGACAGTAACAGGAAATGTAGCAGAAAACATTAAAATCTGACGATTCGGATGAAGGAAACGAATCAGCTGCTCCACAGATGGTTGAAATTCAGGAGACAAGAGCTTATCTGCCTGAAAAATAGACACATGCAATATCAACTGGCTACACCTTTGTCAAATTTAATAATATTAAGCACAATAACGATCTTGATTCATCAAGAAAATTTAAAATCCACAAGGAGAACAAAAAAGATGAGCATGACCATAGAGAATAAGGTTAGCATCTCCAAGCAGAAGGATTACAAGGATAAAACATATGGGTATGACCTTCTAAGTGAAACTGCTAAGCCAACAAATTATGGTAAGAGAGGGAGGGAGGGAGGGAGGGGGAGAGAGAGAAAGAGAGAGAGAGAGAGGAATTGTTAACACCAATGAAGACTAAATTTAACCACCAGAATACACCACATTCTAAGTAACGACACTCGTAGATTTAGTACTTGCCTCATCCATAACTAGCATTGAACAATCTTTCAAAATGCAAACCCCCTTTTTTGCAAGATCCAGAATTCTTCCAGGAGTACCAACAAGTAAATGTACTGGTTGATATAACCGCATTATGTCATCTTTTAAACTCGTACCACCCGTTGTTACCATTACTTGAATTTGCAAATGCTTTCCGAGCTCTTTACAGACCTGTGATGTCTGAAGAGCCAACTCCCTTGTCGGAACAAGTATAACAACTACATGCAAAAGCATGAATCAAGTTAATGCAGCAACAAAGAAAAGAAAAATAAAGAATGAGAAGTGAAGATAAGTGTGATACTTAGATACTGGTAAAAGAATAAATCACATGTTGAATTGTCAATTTCCTCAGGTAAAATCAAGCATCATCAGAAAATATACAGTCGATCTCTTCATGCAAAATTAATTTAAAGTTAATATCGTACAAATAGGTTACTACAATTACACCTGCCTAAAAATGTGAGACAAACTCACCAAAAA